>OZ020171.1:3221908-3306908 GCA_963971145.1 Sussaba pulchella | reverse complement strand
AGATCGATTTTTCGTTCATACAAACACAAATTGGAATATTAGGAGCTGCTAATGATGCAGAGGGTTCATTTTATGACCCTGGCATAGATGACTACATGTAAGTTGGAAAAAAAAAATTTTTTTAACGACTTTTAAAACTTTGAACGCGTTTTCCCCAAAACGGTGTTTTCAAAGTCGGTGAGCACGATTTCTCAAAAACGGCGCTGCCGATCGTTCTGCAATTTTAACACAACCTTTTCAGATATATTCTTCAGCTATTGATCGAAGGAATAAGAATTACGATAATTATTTCTCATTTTTTTAAACAGTTCAACGAAAAAATTTCATTCGAAAATTGGAATTTTTTCTTTTTGGAGCCGCCATTTTGTCAAAAATCAAAATTTCGACTATTCCTTCGATCAATACCTACATTTATCTATTCACTAATAGAATATTCTTGGTTTTTTTATTTCGGATAATCCAAACCGGAAATATCGTGCTCACCGCCAGACACCTTTTTTTGGAGGACCTCCAGGAGATCGTCTACAGGAGCAGAATAATTCAATATTTTTGAAAATAAAAAATGCTGATATAAAGTTGAAACCTACCACTACATTCATCAATACTTCTTGTATTTGTCAAATAAAAACCCTTTTCAGAAAAAATTCGTAAAAAACGACGTTTTTTCGGCCTTGCAACTGCGCATAACCCCTTAAGGGTAGACTCGAAATCTCTCAACGCCGACCCTCGCGATACTCCCGCGCACGTGCCATTTCCCTCGATTCAGAAATCCCCGTCTCAAATCCATATTCAAACCTTTTTCCCCTTCTTCAAAAATAGTCCAAACCGTCACAGCTAAAATTCTCCACGAAAATACAGCCTGTGATAAAAAATACGGATGCATGCCGCAGCATTTTCTATTCATCCTCACCCTAACCGCCTTATTTTCCGCGTTATCATAAATAACCTCCATTCGAAATTTCCTCCCTTCGCAGCTCACAAAAAAAGAAAGAAAGAAAGAAAAAAAGCTTTAAATTTTCCACGTACAACGATTCTTCGCTGATATGAAAAATCATGACGATGAAGGGAGGCAGCAAGCCCTAGGGGTGGGGAGGTAGAGCGGGGGCCGCCGTTGGAGCTTCGGTTAGGGGTTGGTGAATGGAAAATGTTGATACGCGTGCGCGCACAGCCCCTTATCGAATTCGCGAGGAAAACCAAGGGTTCGACTGGGAAGGGTAGTTCGGGGGTTTCACGGGAAAGGGGCTGGGGGGGGGGGGGGTGGGGGTGGGAGACGAGAGTCAAGTAGGAAATAGAAGCGATGCGCGATTGCCTCGCCGTCGTGGTTGCATCGTTCGCAAGGGTTGCTTTTTACCTCCTCTCGCGTCGCCGTTCTCCAAAATCTTCCTCGTTCTTCCACCCTCGACATCATTTCACGTTCAATCCATAACCCGATTAGACGTTTCGCCCTTTCGTGAGAGCGGAATCCACGTAAATAGACAAAAATTGCGTTTGTGCTCGCGAGTGATACACGCATACGTGAACGTGCGTGTGGGGGAGATGCGTAAAGGCAATCGCGCAGGCTTTCCTCGTACTTCCATTTCGGCCTCGAAAAGCCAAACCTCACGGGAAACGTGAAAAAAAAATTTCCCACTCGACGTTGGATCGTTGAAAACCATCGTTGGAACGTTACAATTCACGAGAAACCCCCGACAAAACGTTTCGCGGTTGTCGGTATTTCGATTAGTTCGCGTTACCGGAAGTGATAATGAGGACGATTAGTGAACGAATGGAACAAAGATGTTCGTTCGATTGCGGTAAGAACGATTCGGTTAAATTTTCCGGAGTTATGGGAGAATAGCGGAAGACGGATGGTCCTCTGGCAGGGTGTAATGTTGCGAAGGCTGATTCTGACGCTTCTACTCGCTTCCATCGCGAGCAGCAGCAGCAGCAGCAGCAGCAGCAGCAGCAGCAGCAGCGCCGGCAGTAGCAGCAATGGCGACAACAAAAACAATAATGACCGAAGCAACAACGGAACGATCTGTCCCGAAAGCTGTCGGTGCACTCGTCTACAACCCATCGATAATATCGATAATGATAACAATAATATCGATGATAGAAAGAAAACAACGGAGGTGTATTGCAAGGTCAAAGTGCCGGCTGTCGAACGTTTGCCGAGCGACGTCGGACGTCTCGTCGTCGAATCGTCGAAGCCACGCGAGATAATGAAGTTGTTGTTGGTTTTGGAAGGTCAAACTATCGACGACAATAGGCGAGTTAGCCCCAACGGTGATGACCCCGCGCGACCTTCGCACGTCGAAAACAACACGAGGGTTCTCCGAGAACTCGGTTTTCCGAATTGTTCGTTAACCGGTTTGAACGTTGCTTTGGAAAAAATTTCAAAAGGCATTAGAGATGTTCGTTTGAATCTCACCGGCAACGAATTCGTGGAAATGACATTTTTGAGGATAGATCGCGGCGAAAATCTGCACACCCTTGATTTGTCGTACAACGGTTTGTCACGATTGACGAACGATGCTTTCAACGTTTATACGCGATTGTCGATTCTCAATTTGCGCGGTAATAACATCGTTGTCGTGGAAAAACGCGGTTTCGCGGGTTTGGAAAATTTGGAAAATTTAGATTTGTCGGACAATCTTATAGCGACGTTGAACGACGTGACTTTTGTGGGTTTGTGCAAATTGCAAAGATTGAATCTTCGTGGTAACAAAATGGCGGGTATTTTGGGTGGTGGTCATCAGTGGTTCGAAGCTCTCGGACGTTTGAAAGAATTGGACGTGTCGCGTAACGTTCGACGTATCGATATCGATGTGAGCACGAACAACAATGGCGGAGCTCGTGAGAAAAACAATCGATCCCAGGAATATCCGTTGATGAGCGCGGTGGCACTCGAAGCTTTGCCGATAGGATTGAAGATACTTCGTTTAGCGGAAAATCCTTTGACCGACGTGGAACTTTCGCTCGTGCTCGGTAGCGGAAGAAGATTGGAAATCGTCGACGCTTCGCGAATTGGTCTCGAACGCGTGCCATCGGCTCTAACGCGTTCCGTTCGATCCCTGACCTTGTCCGGCAATCGAATAACGAACATACGAAGCGGTGATTTCGACAGTTATCCCCTTTTGCGTCTCGTCGATCTATCCAACAACGTCGTCAACAACGTCGAGGACGATGCTTTCGGACGTCTCGAAAATCTCGAAAAACTCGATTTATCGAACAATCGTTTGTCCGAAATACCTCAAAGTTTGCCAAACAGTCTTTTGCATCTTCTTCTGAGTCACAACGCGATCGTTCGTTTGACCGCCAAGGATCTTCAAGGCGTTTGCCGTTTGAAAACTCTCGTCATCAACAACAACGCGATAAAAGAACTCGACGTTGGATCCATGAGTCAACTTAATTTTCTCGAAATACTCGATATATCGGACAATCCGTTGAAACAATTGCCGGCAAATACATTCGGCGGTCCGAGAAGTCTCGTACACGCGCGTATGTCCGGTTTGATCGATCTCGAGTGGGATCGCGAAAAACGCGCCGACATGGCGTTTCCGATTCCCGCCCCCGAAAGACTTCAAACACTCGATTTGTCCGGAAGTCCGGCTCTGGCTGCTCAACTTCTCGCCGACGAAGCTGCTCTTTCGGCTTGCAAAAGTTTGCGACGTCTCGATCTCGCGAGAAACAATTTGACGAGTTTGCGAACCGATCTTGCTTATTTGCTTCCGCAATTGGACGTTCTTGGATTATCCGGAAATTCGTGGAATTGCACGAGGGGTAATTGGGAGGATATTTTTTGGCTGGCCGAGTGGATAAGACAACACGAGGAGATGGAGCCACGTGGGAAATGTTACGACGAAAGTTTTCGAAATAATTCGATGGTGACGAATGTCAGAACGATTTTTCTTAGCCAATTGACGAGTTCGGAGATTGGACGAGATAACGATGAGATTACCACCGAAGGGACAATACGGTTTTCTTCTTATACGTCTTCTTCTTCTTCCGTTTCTTCCACGAAAACTGATCACCCGTCTTCCGGAATAATTGAATCATCGACCGAAGAATCTAATTACGAGACGACGGAACGAGAAACTTCGATTTTTAATGAAACCAATGAGGACGAGGATCACGAGAGACTGACGACATCGGTGCCAAATATCGTGACGAATACCAAACCGAATATAATCGTTATCGCTACTAGGACCGTTATTAATCCTCCCGCAAGTACTGCTTCCGATATTGAGGACAAAACGAAACCGGATATCGCAAATCCAACCGACGACACGTCGATTCCCGTTTTAGAAACGAAAAATTCGATCGGAAAATTAACCGACAGCCACGACGAAGATTCGATAAATTCGACGGCCCTTCGAGCCGCCGTAATTGCGGATAAAAATAATTATTCGTCGAACACACGGGAAGACATCGTTGAACCGAGCGAAATAATCGCTTTCGATGGAAACATCGTTCGATTGATCAACGAAACATCGTCCGAAGAATTCATCGAACCCGAAGAATCCGCCAAATCTTTGTTACGAATCGCTGAAGCTACTACGACGGCTTTTGGAACGCATCCGGGTATGTTGGTGATCGTCGGTGCGATTCTCGGTGCGATCGTTGCTCTCAGCGTCGTGCTGTCGCGACGAGTTACTCTGGTCAACGAAAACGAATTGCAAAACGACGTTCTTCTCGATCGCGAGAACTATCGACGTCACGAAAACATCGAAGTTCATCCGTTCGTTCATCAACAACGTCATCAACGCCAACCGATCATCACCGATCTTTGGTGATTCAATTTCGCGTGAGGAAAAATTTGCAATTTTAACCGTTTGGAAACTTTTTACGTACAAAAACTTTGACGAAATAATTGAATTGAGAAGAAAGGACGATTTTTCGAGTTTTGAGAGGTTTGATACGACAGATTTTGAGAAACGATCGGAGGAATAACGAAATTACGACGAAAATTTACGAGAATTGCGGACGAATCGAGTTTTCTTCGACGCGACAATGAATTGCTCTCGACAAGGATGGAAAAATGATTTTAAAAAGAAGAAAAATAAGAAAGAAAGAACAGTGATAAACTGACGCGATTGATTCGTTGGTTCGTTGAGAACCAGCCAAATTTGGTTAATATATTTGGAAATTGCGTTGACGTTCAAACGATTGCCAACGGAATAAAAGTTACCGATTGAACAACACTCTGTGACAATAATGTACGCGGCGATCACGCCTGTTCGCGTGTCTTAAGATACACGCGAAGCCGAGATAAAGATGCGAATTTGAAAAAAGCCCGCGCAATTAACAGTTCAATCGTATGCCGAGCGAGGGCGCAGTTTACCGAAGAATTGAATATCTTCAATTCTTGGCACCTTGTGGAAAAATAACGTCGAGCCTCTAGCGGTGAAAATTGACATTTTTATTTATTATAACGACGTAGATTCCACGAAAACGGTTCGGATTTTCGCCACGACGAGGCGCTGATAAACGAATTCTCAATTTTTCCCTAGGCGCCGAGAAAAAATTGGCGAATCGCTTGTTTGAAAAGAAAAATAATTAAAAAACAAAAAAAAAAAATACACAAAAGCCAATTGAGAGAAGAAAAACAAAAAAATACCAATCATACTTTTTATCACAACAATGAAGAGACTAGATATATTATCTTTCGTAAAATTAACCAGTGTCAAACAAAATACCACTACGAGTTAAATAAACCGTTGTACAAAGATATTGTTATTGTCGTTGTTGCAATTGATTCTTTCGCTTGATCAGAGGTGATTTCTCTTTGTACCCATCGTCGTCTCCCAATCCCAATCGTTCATCGATTAATGCGAGCAAATCCTAATAAACGAGCTGCCCAAATGTTTCGCAAATTTATTTATTTCCGAATACAGATTGATTTTCGACGACACTCGTGGATTTCCAAAGATCGTTTTACTTGGATTCAGTTGCTATTATCCTTTTTCGAAAATCGTTGCAAATTATGGTCATCGTCGTGTTTTCTTTTTTTTTGCTTTTTCATAGAGGAAGCTTAGTTTTTGTGAGAAATTTTTTTTTTCAGATTTTCATGTAGACGTGTTCAGAATGTCCCAAAACGCCGAGAAATCACATTTAGAAAAAATGTCCGGATGTAAGTAACATTCGTTTAACGTTCACAAGTTGAGAACGGTTTGAGATATCAAGCTGAAATTTATCACACGTGTAAATGGTTCAAAGCGGCTTGCTTGATTAAATTTTCCGAAAAATCCATGCAGTTCTTTTGTTTATACACAATTTTGAAATTCTTCAAAAATCGATTTGCGTTCTCTAGCCCGAACGATTTTTGAGATATCGAGCTCAAATTCAGTAGAATGTTGCAGTATCACAGGAAGATGCTTGGCACTGAATTTGAGTAAAATCTATGAAGTGCTTTTGTTTTTAGAGAATTTTGAAATTTTTCAAAAAATGTCGTGCGCTCTCTAGCTCGCGCAATTTTCGAGTTATTGGACCAAAATTTGGTACAAAGTTGCACTATTATTGAAAGACGTTGTGTATCGAATTTGGGCAAAATCCATCCAGACGTTCAGATTTAATGCAATGTTCAATTTTTTAGACTTGACATGGAATTCGCTATAGATTTAGATATTCCGGACTAGATAGATTGATGAGCGAATTTTATATGAAAACAAGGGTGCAAAGTTGAACGTTGCACATTGCTTACTCATAATTTTACACATTTGTCGAAGATTCCTGTATGAGAAAGCCAAAATTTATCAACATATAATTCCTACACGTAGAAGAAACTCTGGCAAATGTGTAAAATTATGAGGAAGCAATGTGCAAGGTTCAACTTTCCACCCGTGTTTATTTTCTCAAATCCTTTCTTTGCAGTAGATTTTTATTAAAAATTAAACTTCACGTCACTGGTTCGAATATTGTCGAAAACTGGTAATTATTTTCATTACAATCAGCAACGTTGCGCCCAATATTTTTTCGAAATAAAGCGTAAAAACATACGCGGTTCTTGTTCATAATGGACTTACCGTTACCGAGTTTGGCAAAAAAAATTTCTCTGAGAGCCAGAAATTCTTCCTCCTCTGGAATATCGGGTTTCCCGAAGTAATCATTTTCGGGCCATACTTGTCTAAAAATTAATATCCACATAATTTATTTTGTTGACACACGGAAAAATTTTTTTTAATTGTAGTTGAAATATTTGAAAACATATTTCAAAAAATATTATCATTATTGGTGTTAAAAAAAAAATTGAAGATGGTATAATGGACAAATTCAAAATTGTCATCAGGCGTATTTCGAGATTCAGATATTAACGTCATGAACCAGTGTTGGGCAGCACCCGAGTACATTCGTACTTAAAGTCCGAAAAAAATACCAAGTAGAAAAGTATTTTAAACTTAGCAAATGTCAAAGTACAAAATACATTTGTACTTTGGACTCGGCAAATATTAAAGGTACAAAGTACATTTGTATTTCGTACTTAGCAAATGTGAAAGTACGAAGTACATTTGTATTTCGTACTTAGCAAATCTGAAAGTACAAAGTACATTTGTACTTTGGCCTTGGGAAGCCCGCAAGTACAAAGTAAATTTTTTTCTTGGTGAATAAAACATTTCCAAGTACATCTGTATTTGATAATATTAATGTACCGGAAATACAATATTTGCATGTTTTGTTAATTTCCAAGTTTAATTTAATTGTCATATTCCTTTCTATGCAATTCCAAATTATATCATGTACTGCAAATAAGCTCTTCGACAAATCTGCAGCTCGGAATCTCGAAGTGTTAAAACAATACAAAATAAGGGTGGTAAAAAAAAATTCAATCGGAAATTAGAATAAAAATGTTCAAAGCCACCACAAGACGTCGTGTGTGAAACGGTTTTGTTTTAATTTTCAATTTTCATTATTTCATGCGATATAAATTGCTGTATGTAGTATTTAGTATTTTTACATTGCCACGTTTTAAATACTAAGTTGAAATATGCTTTGTTTGATTTGTTGCATAAAAGAATACGCGGCACATCCGTGCTCGGAGTTTGTCAAGTACAAAATATTTTCGTACTTGGATATTGAAGAATTGCCAAATATTGGGTTAGCAAGTCGTTGCGAATTTTAGCATTAGGTGATCTTAGCATAATCTTTCGTTTTGTCAACGTGGTCAAAGCATCTAATCTATATTGTTTTCCCGTTGTTCGTACTTTAACCTTTAATTTAGTAGAAAAATTGTATCGATTAGTTATTTAGTTTCGTTTTTATCCCAATTAAAAAATGTAAGAACAAGACGAGCATTTCAAACATATTTTATTGTATTATTTCCGAAAAGGCAGGAACGTATCGCAGGCACAAACATGTTGTGTGCCGTAAATGGGAATGAAACCTTGAAAAAAAGGCAGTGTCAAAATTGATTTGCCAAATTTCGTTCCGGTGATTTTTCACTGAAAAATCCGCGTCTCGTTCTTCCATTTTTTAATTGGGATAAAAACGAAACTAAATAACTAATCGATACAATTTTTCTCCTAAATTGAAGATGGAAGTCCGAACAACAAGGAAACAATATGCTGAGATCACCTATCGATAAAATCCGCAATGAATTAGTTACCAGCCCAATACTTTCGATCTTCCCAGTTGCAGCCTAATCAATTGCAAAATACTTTTGTGCTTTGTGCTTCGGTACTTCTCAAGAACAAATTTGCCCATCACTGGTTGGAAAGAATAAAGCTAGAAACTGTAGAAATAAATTTTGTTGTCGCAATTCGAGATAAAATTGGCACAATAATCTCACCTAGCTGCACGCAAAAGCCCAACTGCCTCCTCGAATTCTTTTTTACGAAGCAATTTCTGTATCCTCTTCATCGCGTCGGTCCTTAAATGTTCGAACAAAGCATTAATCCCTTACGATGTTCAGAAAAATTGTTTAAAAAAAAAAAAAAAAAAAGAAACAGTGGATAAACACACTTTTGGTCGTCGATCGGCGTTTCGAGGGTCGCGTCGAACGGTATAACTTCCGGTATCGTGCCCTCTCTCATGACAGCCGATATTTCCGGACCCAAATCGTTCCACTGATCTTCCAACAACGACGGCGGCGCCGTTTCTTTCACCCCGCTCTTTTTTTTCGATCCAGCTCGCGAACGTTTCTTAACTTTTTTTCCAACGATTAGCGTACGATTTTCGGAAGATTGTTGAAGCATTTTTAGAAATATGTGAGCCGTCGTCACGAGATCGATCAGATAAGTCCTGCAAAAATATTTTTGTGGATTCGTCGCGTCGAATCAATTTTTTTTTTAACGGGGTTGTGTCTGGTTGTTTGCGGGACAAATGAGGAATTTTCATGATTTTTTTGAATCATGTTGAAATCATTTTCTTAGAATACAGTATACAGCATCCGTTACAACGTATATTGGGGTATTTGTGTGAATTTTTTCATGAAAAAATGTTCAATTTCGGGGGAACTATTGCCGTTATCCTAAAACATTTTTTGTTTTTCAAATCACCTGCCGGTGAGTGCAATATCTCTGAGAAAGCTCATCTGAAATAAACAAACCCAAAAGATTCTCTTAGTGTAACATCAAACGCTGTTTGTGAACGAAGGGTTTGGCGAAATTTCGATTTTTAAAATAATTTTTGGGTCAAAAACGTAATTTTTTAAATCTTAAAAATCGAACTTTTTCGAAAATATCTATACTATTGTAAAAATCGAAAATTCGCCGAACCCATCGAACTGCGTTTAATATTATACTAACGTAATCTCATTGGTTTTTCCATTTTAGATGAGCCGTTTCTAGAATATGCTTATTTGAAGTGATTAAAAAAAAAAAAAAAAAAAATTAGGTGTTCTGTCACAACGGCAATAGTTCCCCCAAAATTGAAAATTTTTTCATGAAAAAATTCATACGAGTACCTCGATATATGTCGTAACTGATATTGTGTAGTGCATTTCAATAAAATTATGTTAACATGACTAAAAAAAATCACGACAATTCCGTAATTCCCTATTAATTGTTTATAAAATTCCCGTAAACAACTCGATATAACACCTTAACGTCGATATAATTCAACGCACCAACAATCGACACTAACCGTGACATCTTTAGTGGATTGTAGTAAATCAACTGCGACAAAATCGTTTCCCGATACTCCGGTACGTAAAAAATGTTGGATTTTATTATTTTGCTCGATTCCCTCACGCCTTTGTCATTCGAGGTGTCCATGGCAGCAAGAGTGTGTAACAATTCTTGATAAGCTTTCACAGCCAAATGCAACCTCTGTGCCCATATATCAACCTTTTTCTTATCCGACAACATCATTTCGTAATACTGTTCGAGTTGTCTCTGCACGAGATGGAATATTTCCGTTGATATCGTCTCGCTGGAAAAAGAAAAATTAATAACGAAACTAGGGGACCTTAGGCTGGTGGTGCCTGTGGTTGGTAGTGCCCATGGTTAGTAGTGCATATGGCTAGAAATGCCTATGACTATTTATGTTTATTTCGTGTGTGACTTTTTACGAGCCACACAAATAACTTTTCGATTCGGGAGTTGAAATTTATTATTATCATTATTAATTGTCGTTAATAACGAGGTTTATCCGTGTTCGGAAAGATGTCATAGGTCTGTAATTATCAATATTACTGGTGAATAACGTCGCATCGTCGCAATAATGTTGCAAAATAAACGTCGATGCCCCACGATCAAACACGTTTTTTTGATATTGTACTTTGTAAAATATATATTTCTTATTAAATGTATCAAGTGCACTTAAATAATCTATAACATCATAATTCGTATTGAAACTATTATCTTTTATCCCTCTCTCTCGTTTTCGTTTTTATTTTCGTATTTTTTTTCTTTAAAGCAGCAATTACAGTGCTGCTTGGTTGCGCCCTTCCAAATTTCTATCCTCTCGTGTAGATTCTGTTTTTTTTTTTAAATATGTTTTTTTTTTAGACTCAAAAACTTTTCAACCAAATTGAATCAAAATCTTGTCAGCTCTAAGTTACAGTGGGATCCATCGATTGCATCATCGATCATTCTGATCGCATTATTAGTCTTCGAGAAAACGTTAACGAAACATTTTATCGCATACGTACGAACATAAGTACATTAGGGTGGACCTTGATAGGGGTGTTGACGAATTTCGACAAGTGCACCCCCCAGATAGGTTCGAAATAAATTTAAAAAAATATGTGCCAAACCCCAGCACTGTAGTCCAATGCGAAGACGTGCCTTGTAAGCTCGTTTTGTTTCCCATTTGAATAACATGGGATTTTCAGACTAATTCAGTAATTATTTTTTAGAAGTGCTCCTAAGCATTGAAAAAAAATATTATTCATATAAATCTATTCTTAATTGGTATATCTACGTGTAACATTTTTTACACGACCTCGCCTGTATCAATTTACCGTCGCGTATAATAGAGGGGAGGGTGGGGAGGGTAAAGGTTGTGATAACGCCTTGTAAAAAATTTTACACGTAGATATACCAATTAAGAATAGATTTATATGAATAATATTTTTTTTCGATGCTTAGGAGCACTTCCAAAAAATAATGACTGAATTAGTCTGAAATTCCCATGTTATTCAAATGGGAAACAAAACGAGCTTACAGGCACGTCTTCGCATTGGACTACAGTGCTGAGTTTTTGCACATATTTTTATTTATTTATTTCGAACCTATCTGGGGGGGGGGGGGGGGGGTGCACTTGTCAAAATTCGTCAACGCCCCTATCAAGGCCCACCCTAACGTACATACGCTCCAAAATAACTCCAAAAACCTTGAAACGTCAAGATCTGGCAAAAAAAAAATCGATTTTCGATTTTCGGGTTCATTACAATAACTTCCCTATAAAATCGGAAAGTTAACAAGTAAATAATTAAACAAATTTAAAAAAAAAACCGTTCGTCGTTCGAGTCAGATAATTCGTTGAAGGATCAATTCGTGATAGTTGAAATTACACACCTAACGTATTTCACTTGAAACTTGTAGTTGCGATTGAATTCCATGAAAAAACGAAGCGTCCACAGATAGTAACTCGCCTCCGACGCTATTCCATGATTTCTACCATTGATGCAGGATCTCGCGTATCTCATCACCGGATTGTAAGCACCGTTCAAAAATTCAACGGAAAACTCTTTGAGAAACATACGCACGCTCAGAGCCGACGTTCTTGACTTTTCCGAGTTCCCGATCGGAGTGTTTCTTTTCGATTTTTTCACTTGTCCCTGAAACGTACGAAATACTGCTGTCAACTTCGTAAGTTTTTGAAGAGAAGAAGAGAACATCTCTTCGAAAAATTTTAACTAAATGGATATTAGGTTGTGCAATAAATTCCCGCGTTTTTTGTATTTTTCTTTCGTTTCCCGCAATTTTGTGATTCGTTAGGTAGAGTGTTTAAGGTGAAGCGATACATCATCGCCGTCGGTAAGTAGATTTTCCAAAAATTACGTGTAAATTGTCAAATATTCTGCTGTACTTCCAACCTATATCTCATTGGAGTGGTCCTTATATAGGGCTCGGACGAATTTTGACCCCCCCCCCCCCCAGATTGACTCCAAATAATAAAAAAAGTAATAATAAAAAGAAATAATAAAAAATAGTAAGAAATAATTCAAAGTGTCCTAAAATTCGAACGCGTTGTTCGATTTCTACCAAATTTAGTAACAAATGAAGCTGACTGTTGGTTCAAGCGTGTGCATGAATTTGAGCACGTTCAGTCGAATATTTTCCAACTTGCAGAGGTTCGAACTTAGAAATTTATAGTTGCTATAAAATTAGATTCGCTGAGCCGATCTTCGCCAAATTTGATATACATCATTGCTCAATGATGTTCTATACTCGTGTAAATTTAGAGCTGGATTGGTTGAAGTTAACAAAAGTTATAGCGACAAATTTTATTTTTCGAAAAATTCAAAATATCATAAAAACGAAAATTATCGATGGATTCGGCCCGAATGCAATACCAACAAACCTTAGATACAAATCTCTTTGTCGAAAACTATTTAGACGAATATCTCAAAATTTGCGACGGTTATAGTGCGTACGTCCTTTTTTTGGAAATTTGAAAACGACACAAAATCCGAGCGACGCCTTGGATCATGACCAAAATTATAGTAGAAGAAGGGGTTATAGAGCTGCACATGCCTGCGAAATTTGGGTGCTGTAGCTTAAACCGTTCTCGAGTTATACACGTTTGAATTTTGGGAGTCCGTTACACACACACACACACACACACACACACACACACACACACACACACACACACACACACACACACACACACACACACACATACACACATACATCTGGACATTTTCTAAAAATGTGTTTTCTGAACGTTTTAGAACATTCTGAACATGGTGACATGAATATCTCGAAAAAAAAAAATTTTCACCGTCACATAGCTTTCTCTATGAGGAAGCAAAAAGTTACCTAAATTGGCAGCCCGCCATCTTTAAAACCGGCCATTACCAGCAGGGGTCATTTTTCTCCTTTAAAATACACAGGATTTATCGACTCTCTAGTAATATCTCTATTCGGGTCTCTTGAAATTATCTTAAAAATCCAAGAAGTATCTCAACGAGTCCGTGGCACCTTTGTGCATGAAAGAAAAAATTTTACGGTTTGACTTTGAAATGGTTATGGGTCGTTCCACGCCGATATATAAACATGTTTTTCGGTTTTTTCTTATTCCCGAATACTTTTGTCACTAAATTTTTAAAAATTGAAATATCAATCCTAAAATTCAAAATACTGATTTTAAAAGCCATATTGGTCATTGCGACTTAATTTGTTTTTTTTTTCTTCTTCCGTTTTTCCTTTAGTTGTCGAATAATTTTATCAAAAGAAAATTCAAAGTATCCGATCTCATTCCGAAGATTGACAATACTGGTCTTGAAATTAATATGGGCCGTTCCAACTAGGAACACTATTTATTTTCGAAAATTTGAAGAAATGGCTGATAAAAATGTCAAAAACGAAAGATAAAGAATGTTTCTAGTTGGAATGGCCCGTATTAATTTCAAGACCAGTATTTCAAACCTTCTATTGGATTCACGAAAATTTGACAAGAGACCTTTTTTGTAGAACATCAAATTTCCTACAATACTGTTGAAGGAATTTTTTTTATCATGTATAGTTCTGAAGTAACAAAAAATTTCCCCAACAAAATGCCAAATGCATGCATTTTCCCCGATAGAATTCTAATATTTATGTTTGCTACTATTTTTCACAAAAACAAAGCTTCCTCTATGAGGAAGCAAAAACGGCGAGAATTTATCAAACAACCCAATAGTTCATCAAGAAAAAAATTGGCAAGCAATTAAAAAAAAAAAAAAAAGAAGTCTTTGCTCGCCGCCGTCGTACCTTGTCCTGGCCAAACTGCAATGCCTCTATTTGCTGATAAGGTTTGTGGCATATGAGTTGATTATCGCCAATGGCTTTCATATTTTTCACGACGAAAGTTCCTCCAAATCGCGAATGCCTCGAAGTATTTGCAAATATTGAATAAATTAATTCACGAATAAATATGCAGATTATGAATAAGCAAGATGTAATAAAATATCGACGAGCCCTCGAAAAAAGGCGCTGTAGTAATTTAATAGTTACCTCGATCCAGCGTATTTTCTCATCTTGTCCATTTTTTCGCGACATTCCCTTTCTCGTATAGCCATTAATTTAGCGGCATCTTTCTCTTTCTCCAATGTGCTTCGTTCCAATCCAACGCTCGCCAAATTTTTCGGACACTGTTCTCTGAGCATAAGCGCTATGATCTGTAAATTCATCGATTAATTTTCAAGAACAATAAATCGTTCATTTGAGAAACCGCTCTTGATCCGCGTGGACAGTAATTACGTCGAAAATCTGCGAAATTCGAATAGCTTAAGGGGGAACAACCGAGTCGACACCGGAAGAAAATGGGTGAATTACAGGGATTATTTTATCAAAAACTATTAGTTTGATTTTGTCCAGGTTGATTTTATTCGAAAGTTGAAATGTTGAGAACGTTGAGATATGTTGACGAATTTTTTTTATGAATATGTATATCATACAAGATTGCATGTAGCCGGTTGATATGAAACAAAAATTTAAGAAAGATTTTCCGAATCAAACGAATGATGGTCATTGCAATGAAGCATTTTTATTCAATTAATTATTTTTTTTTTTCATCAAGCCAGAGCGGTCGGAAATTAAGGTTCAACATTTAATGTGAAGTTTATTCGACCGCCGTTCCGTGGAAAAACATTATTTTTCAAAAATCTTACATTGCGAAGGGCATCATACATTACATTAAGGCGGTACATCTGTGTAGATTGCCGGAAAAATATGTGAATTCTGGGAATTATTATCTCAAAAACTGTTCGTCCGATTGAATTCAAGTTGGTTTTATTTGAAAGTATATACAATGAGGTATGTTGACGATTTTTTATATAAATATATAGTGAATGGGAGCGCTGTTATTCTGGCCGGCGTAAAACAACTTTGTCGTCGGCACGGTTTGCGGTTCCCACTTATTCTCGCAGTCGATTGGTCTGAAACAAAAATTTCAAGAAGATTCTTAAAGTGTAAACGTATTGAGCTGTTCGGCACGTAGGATTTTTTTTTTTTTTTTTCACAAAATGGCGCTTGATTGAAATTGAATTTCACTTTTTAACCTCAATTTACGACCTTTTATGGTTGATAAAAAAAAAAAAATCAGTTAAAAAAAAAATCCTACGTGCCGAACAGCTCAAGACGTTTACACTTTAAGAATCTTCTTGAAATTTTTGTTTCAGACCAACCGACTGTGAGAAAAAGTGGGAACCGCAAACCGTCCCAACAACAAAGTTGTTTTACACCGGCCAGAATAACAGCGCTCCCATTCACTATATATTTATATAAAAAATCGTCAACATACTTCAATGTATATACTTTCAAATAAAACCAACTTGAATTCAATCGGACGAATAGTTTTTGAGATAATAATTCCCAAAATTCACCTACTTTTTCGGCAATCTACACAGATATACCCCCTCAAGAGAATCTTTTTGAAATTTTAGTTTTAGACCAACCGACTGCATGTAATCTTGAGAATCGCAGACCGTGCGAGCGAGCGACATTTTTCACACCAGCCATGACTTTATTCCTATGTTTCAAATTCATTGATTCCTTATATTTATAAAGTTATTTCTCAGCATATCTCAACATGTGTACTTTCGAATAAAACAACTCTGGATAAAATCAAACGAATAGTTTCTGAGATAATAATTCCTAAAATTACCCAATTTTTTCCGCTGTCTCCTTGGATTTACTTCGTTGAAATTCAATTACCTCCAAGACTTGCATATGATACTGCTCCTCGGCGTCGTTACTCGCAATGAAAAGCAGCATATCGACGAGACCGGATGTGTGCAGGGCGAAAAGTACCTAAAATACAATCGATGAATGACGAAAAGAAATTCATTCTCCAACAGGGATTTTTCTACAGCAATGTTGTTTTTTAAATCTTTTTTATTGGAATTTTTTGGCTTTTTTTTTTTAATTAATAAATGTGACAGACCTCGTCGTGGATGCTGGCGTCGCTGTCCGCTCGTGTTTCATTGTCGTTTGGCGGTATTTGCAGGACATTTCTTATGAGTGTCAATATTCTTTCGATGACCAATTCATTATCTTCTCCTCTTTCCGTCATATCCTAATTATTTATCATAATATCCGAAATACAATAAATAATAAAGGAACATAAAAAATTAATAGTAGAAAAAAATACAAATGTATAAATAAATTATGTTATTATATATAATAAATTATATAATTTCTTATAATATTAATATATAGAATGAATATTCAGAATCATTTCAAGGCAAAAATAGCAAATTGAAGGAGGCAAAAACGATTGATACAATTGCATCAAATAATGCAATGCACTTTGAAAAAAAATGAACTAATAAATAAAGAAATAAATTTTGGAGAAATTTTAACATAGGGGAAAATAAATAAATAAATAAATACAGAAAAATAAGTTTAAAAAAGAAAAAACTAGATGAAAAAATAAATTAATAAATGAAGAAATAAATTTTGAAGAAAAATTTTTAGAGAAAAAAAAATAAATACACAAAACAATAGTTTAAAAAAAAAGTTATATAAGAAAATTGACCGACGCATTACCATGTTAAGGATTGTTTTCAGCCTCTGACCGACGATGGACCACACACGATCGTCCGCCAATGTGACTTTGTATCTTTGCAAGTGAACTACCAGCTGTTCGTACATGTTGCGACTCGTCTTCTCCGACGGCAATTCTTCGTTGTAAACCATCAGGGCTGGACTCGTCAGGTTGATCAACAACCTGTGTCGAACGAGCAACGGAGCATGAGCCACAAATCAATTGGACCATAACAAAACTGATCGGTAGGGAAAAACATGCTTACCTCAGTAAAACGTCCCATAATTCTCCTTTGTCGTAATGATGTACAAATATTTTTTTGAGATCAGTTTCCAGCAGTCTGGCTTGGCCGAGGTATCGTCTGACGGTGTGCGAATCGTCGTCGCGCTTCAAGTACTTTATGAGATCCTTGACGACGTCTGTGCAATAAAAATTTAATTTTTTACTTCGTTCCACAAACTTTTTTTTTTGGTTTTGGAACACAAATTGGTTTTTTTACAACTTGAAATTCAAAGTGTTAATTTACAAAATATATAATTCAATATAGCAACTGATGTATGTGGCGGTGTTGGATATATATTTCATTCAATATGAAATGACGATGAATGGTTTTCATGATATATAATTTTTGGTAAATTATAACGAGTAATATTGTTGTTTACCAATACAATGAGTATCGAGATGATACGAAATGCCATCGTCGAAACCAAGAGCTCCACACGTGGCGGCAAGTTCGGCTGATATTCGTTCTGACATGATTTAGAACGAATTTTATCGCTACTTTGGAATAATCTGACGAACGATGTCAACGTTGTTCATGTTTTTCTACTAATTGTCTGGGACCGCAAATTCCCGCTCTGTCCGGCGTAAACACCGGGATAGATATACCTAACCTTGCTTTTGAAGCTAGAGCGACAGTGCTGCCAGATTAAGGGCGGGAAAGCTTCAAGAAGAGATTAGTAGAATTCAATGTAAAGAACGTGTTCTTCATGAGAAAAAAAACTATAACTTCCGAACGAAACGTTCGCCCGAGCTTTGTAAGGTTTTAAAATTGTTGTATTTGTTCAAGGAATTTATTTAAAAAAAATTAAAAAATTTAAGGGTATATTTTTTGTTTTATTCAACTTTGATTTTTAAATTTGTAATAAACAATTGTTATATAGGGGCAACATAATCATGAATATCGTCATTGTGTAGAGCGTGCAATAACAAGAATAAAATGGATATTCTTTTTAATTTGTCACTTAACATGAGATATATCGATTTGTTTAACCGGTGAACGTGCTTAAAAGCTATAACTTCGGAACGAAGCGTCGGCCCAAGTAGTTTAAGGTCTCGAAATTTTCGTTTTCATTCAAGGAATTGAAAAGGAAATGAACTTCAAAAATTAAGGGTACATTTTTTGTTTTGTTTAACTTTTAATTTTGGATTATTCATAAATAATTGTTGAATGTGTGCAACATAATCGTGAATGTTTCCATTGTATAGAGCGTCGGAGAACGAGAAAAAAAGCGTTCGTGGTTTTTCAAGTTATCACTAACCGTTGCTGAGATATATCGATTTAAATGACCAAAAGTTGCAAAACTTAATTTGACTGTATCTCAAAAGTGAGGACTCAAAATAAAACACGTTAAAATACGGGTCTCTTCATTTTCGACACGTATTAATGTAAAAAATTGTGGGGCAAAAATGTTGACCAAACTGTTCGAAGTTGCCAAAATCTGGTGGAATCCCTCAGCTATAAAAATAATAATTAGGTCGTCGTCGCCAAATCTTCCAATAAAGTAAAAGAATTTTATCTTATTCGAAACCCGGACTGACTCGAAATATTTTTGTGGGCCGAAAAATCAAGAATCAAACTTTTCGGATCAGAAAATTTTTTTTTGTTACTTTTCACAGCCGAAAAAATGGGTCGGCGTCGAAAGTTAGAAAATGTAATGCTAGAACGAGCAAAGATTGGAAAATGCAGCGCTTCAAACGCCAATAGTTCGACCAGGGATGAGTAGAGAGATCGCCAGCGCCGTGGAGATCTCTGGGTTTCGTCTTTCTCTTATTCGTAGCCGAAAACCGCCGAGCTGAGAGCCTAACGCCCAACGAGGCCCAGCAGAATATACCGGGGGAGTCACGCTCAAGTTTGAGCCTCAACGCGAGCCCAGAGCCCAGTGGAGCCCAGCGGCCAGCTTCGATCTATGCCCCGATGTACGCGGGGAGCGGGCGGAAAGAGACGCATGGTTGTGTGGCGTGTATAACGAGCGGGAATGACCGAGTGTAGATGAGCCATTTCGATCTACTCGACAAAAATGAAACGAGACGCTTCAACGGCCGTCGGGCCAAAAAAATGTTGATCCTAATTTGAACCTCTTAGTCCAACTCCTTCATCTTTCGAAAAGCAGGTGAAGTTTCCCGTTTAAAATACACGCAATTTTCCCCCATCCCGGTAATTATATTAGTGGGAGGACTAATTATTCTTGAAAAAATCCAATACTATATGGAATTCACGGGTATAAACCCTACTTTCAGGAAAAAAATATAACTGTATAAAAATATAAATGTATGGGTTATTTTTATATTTTTCACTCTTTTTTTAATTAAAAACGAAGCGTCACTTTTTCGAAAAATTCAAAGACCTATAAAATTCAATCCCCTTAACCGATCACCACGAAATTTTATGCAAAGTACAGTCAAATAATGCTTTATACATGTAGTGAATCCGGGTTTAATCTGTCAAAGCTGTCGTAGCCCTATAGCAGCTTGGGTGCCGTAGTAAATGCCCATTGATGCCCATTGAAATGTCTATCAGTGACTGGCTAAATGACGGGGTTATTTGAGGCAATCACGGTCACTTTGGTAGGCATTTTTGTTCAAATCGTGACGGTAACTGCCTAAGAGTGACCGACCCCGAATTTCTACCTAAAAGGCCGGCACTCAACGGCATTTTTTTAGGCATTTACCGAAAAAAGAATGCCGGTGAAAGCCTAACAGCGCCGGTAAACGGTAAAAAAAAATGCCGCTGAGTGCCTAAAAATGCCACTGAGTGCCTAAAAATGCCGAAGAGTGCCTAAAAATGCCGGTGAGTGCCTAAAAATGCCGTCTCATTTCGGCATTTCGGATGGTAGTCATTCATGGGCATTCACGGGCACGTTTCGAACAAAAGTACCTACCAAAATGCCTTAGGCATTTTTATGGTGATTTGATAGGCACTCAATCTGCTAGGGAGGTTAGCACAAAACGTAAATTTTTTGAAAAATTCATAATCCTGTAAAATCTGAACTTCTCGATTTGGCCCAAATGCAATACCAACCAACCTTGGGTACAAACCTATTTGTAAAGAACTATTTAGACGAATGTCTCAAAATTTGCGACAGTTATAGTGCGTACGTCCTTTTTCTGGATATTTAAAAACGACACAAAATCCGAGCGACGCCTTGAATCATGACAAAAATTATAGTCGAAGAAGGGGTTATAGAGCTGCACATGCCTGCGAAATTTGCGGGCTGTAGCTGAAACCGTTCTCGAGTTATACACGTTTGAATTTTTCGAGTCCATTACACACTCACACACACACACACACACATACACACATACATCCGGACATTTTCTAAAAATGTATTTTCTGGACTTTTTAGAACATTCTGAACATGGTGACATGAATATCTCGAAAAAAAAAATTTTTCACCGTCACATAGCTTCCTCTATGAGGAAGCAAAGTTGATGAATCTGCATAAAACCTGAGCCAAGTGGGACAAAATTGACGTAAAACATTCAACTCAACCTTCCCGAACGATCACAATCAATGTAGGGTCCCGTAACTTTCAAATATTCTATTTCTTTTAGAATTATCCCAATAAATTGCAGGACGATCGTCAGGAACCGGTACGAAGGTGCGTGTAAATGTGGCATGAAATAACCCATGTGTCATTTTTTTTCCTGAAAGTAGGGTTTATACCCGTGAATTCCATATTGGATTGGATTTTTTCAAGAATAATTAGTCCTCCCACTAATGTAATTACCGGGATGGAGAAAAATTGCGAAGATTTGAAACGGAAAAGTTCACCTGCTTCTCGGAAGATACAGGAGTTGGACTAAGAGGTTCAAATTAGGATTAAAATTTTTTTTTTGCCATTGATTGACACCACTGTCCAATCACATTTCAAAAATGACCGAAATAAGAACCACCCTAACGATCATGTGTGTGAGTGTCTGTGCGTACGTATGAGTCTGTGTGTGGGAATGGATGAATCGACCATCCAAAATTCAAACGCTTATAACTCGAAAACGGTTTAAGCTACAGCTCCCGAGTCGAAATTTTCACCCTACATTTCAACTTGTTTTACCTTATATGTGTTCGAATTGGAAGGTGAAGTTAGGTCGAAATATTTTTTCATCTTCGTTTCACCTTCAATGTGAGGTCGAAACTGTTTTCACCATCGTTTCAACCTCAATGTGACGCCGAAATCTTTTTCAACTTCGTTTCAACTTCCGGTTGAGGGTGAAACTTTCTTTCGTTATTCTATCTTCGTTTCATCTTCTGAATGAAGGTGAAATCTTTACTTTCGTTATTTTTCCGCCCTTATAAATCAATAAAGATCCATTTTTATTTGTTGTTCTCTCGTTCTAATTTGTTCATTATAATTAATCCAGAATCAATTATAATGATAATTATGTTGGGTTTCTTCGACCGCCATCAATTATTTGCTGTGTGAGCTTTGGCGATGGGAGAACATATATTTTTTAAATTATTTTATTACGTTTCGTCCCTATCTGAAGGGACCCCGAATCTAGGGGCGAAACGTAATAAAACAAAAAAATGAAGATATGGTCGCAGGTTGCCAAACTTCACACAGTCACTACAATTAATAATAATAATAGTGTATTATAGAAAGGAAGTTGACATAAGGCGAAACGAAAGTGAAATTATTTTCACCTTGGTTTCATCATCCAATCTCGTAAAACGGGAAATAACTGCAAGTTTTTAGGGTGAAGTGAAGTTGAAACGCGCATAAGAATCGTTTGTAATTTCATCCGAATTTTAACATCCTTCACCCTCAAAGTGATTTTGAAATAAGTTGAAACGAAGGTGAAAATTTCGACTCGGGGGCGATGAGAGTTTGAATGGACCGAGCGATGATCTGCGTGCGCCGATCGGCCGTTATCTGTCGCCCGCAAATTCTACCGGTCCCACGTATTTACAGATCGATCGTCCCAATCGCAATACGGTCGTAACCGTAAGTGCACGAATATAAGCTCTATTCGTATAGCGAAGGTAATAGCGAATAGTGAATCGCAACTGCTTGCGGACGCAAGGACATTGAACGGCATACGAACTCCTGATTTCTGCTCCTGATGATTCTGCGAAGTACAGAAATTGCTGCAATTTCTATCTTCTATCACTTTCTAAATACATAAATTGCTTCAGAGTGTACTTCACAAAATCATCAGTTTCCATTTGATAATGAATATTGAAATCCGAGTATTTTCGTTATTTTTATATATCTTCCCTATCAAATTTAACTAAAGAGTTAAAATTCTAAGAGCATCTTATTTGAAACTAAGCTGATCCCCTAGCAGCTGTAGACACAAAAAAAATTTTTTGCTAACAATATTCTGTCTTTAATTCAAAAGAAGAAAAAAAAATATCAAAAGTCAAATGAGTGGGATCCAACACTCAACCTAGAATGCTCATCTTTTGCCAGAATTTATTTTCATAAATTCTTCATGATTCTTATGAAACCTTCAATTCAGTCGGGGATGTTTTCTACCATTTCGTCAAATATCTATATTGCGCCCTATCTCACTGTCCGATAAATAACGTCTAACGACTGAATTGAAGGTTTCATACGACTCATGAAGCATTCATAAAAATAAATGGTCATAATTGAAACTATTAATGAACTAAGATAATGGCCAGAATTATTTCATCATTTTAAAATTTTTATACAACACAATTTCTTATGTAAGGAAACTTCTGCAGCCGGGAGTTTTCCCAATTTTTTAATGTGCTTATCATTATTACACAGTGACGATGACCGGCAACCGGTGGATTCGTCATTCACGCCGAGTTGCCTATTTCCCGGCTGCATTTAGTCATCCTTATAAGGTTTTGGTTCGTCGTCATTTTGTCTCCAAGGGCACTGCGCAATATTTTTTAGCACAGAGGACCACGACGATGAAATTCAGATGTTCACGTGATATACGTTCGCTGATAAAAAAAAACAAAGCTTTCATTTGCTTTCCACGTACGTCGTGAAATTCGAACGTGTTTATTTACTCAGTTGGTTTATCCTGCTTTTTTCGACAAACGAAATGTATAAGCACGAAAACAAATCTTTTAAATATTCTGAGATCAATACGTGACTAGACGCGTATTAGACTGTAATATTGTTGACAGTATAAGATGCTAGAGCAAGACCGACCAAGAGGTCGTAATACTAGGTTATAGGGAAATAAGTGATAAAGGAAGAGGTACCGTCCGATGCCTTCAATAAAGACACTTGATTGAAATTTGTTATGATTGAAGTGTTATCGTCCAATAAATTTATTCCAATATACTTAAAAACATTGACATAACATTAACATTGACATCTCGTGCGGCTGAAATCGGCCTCCGGGCAATCTCGAAACGCTCCTCCACCGCCACCCCCGCCCCTTATTCTTCTTTATGTCTTTCCACCGGTTTTTTCCCTGGTTACACCTCCTCTATTCTTCAAATAGGTATAAAAGCATCGCGCTTCTTGCTGTAGTCTATCAACAGGATTCTTTCATCGAGAGTGGTTGCCTCTACGAAAATTTGATGTCTTCAATTTTTGCGACACCGAAAAAGGCTTGGTTTTCGCCATTGCAATCGAGATGGGTATACGTGAGTAAAAGCAACGTCATTATTACCTTCTGTATTTGAATTATTCAACGGCAACTTGGACGTCTTCGAACAGTTGACTGAAAAATGTTGATCTACCATTTTGAACGCCAATACGTGTGATAATAAAAACATATGGAGAAAAACGTCGGACACGTCTAAGAGTTTTACGATAAACAATGACGAAATTTCGAGAGAAAAAATGGAAGCTCCCGCGACAGGCGTAAGGTGATAACAAGAACGACAGGAATATGATTAATGTTGAGCCATGAAATTCTCATGGATGGCGAATCCCAGTACGATAGGTATTGTTCCCAGTAAGACTCTTTCAAATTAGGAAGAAGGAGTGTAGAATTTAGGAAAGCGTCGATACCCTATAATTACTAATCAAAGCGTTGATTGCGTAAAATCAATACGGTCTGGATCTGGAAAAATCCACTTTGGTTTATTCCGGCAGATCTGTTACTTAGTGTGGTTGCGTCGCACGTGACAAACATCCACCTTGCAACATGTTCACTGTTCAACGATCCGGCTAAGACCTATATAGACAGCATCCAATTATTCGGAGAAAAATCCGTCCAGATGAAAATTTAGCTAATCAATTATCCTCATTCCAAGATTCCTGACGATCCAATAGATCAAACAAATTACTAAGAATTACATTTCTTTATTTATATACACTAGAGTGTCCGTTAAAATAACTTTTTTTTGGGCTACCTCTTGTTTCGATAGGTTATGATGTACAAAAAAAGGGAAAAATACTTTTTTTCGATTTAGTGCATGCCTGATAGTGCCGAGAATCGATTAAGGTGAAAAAAAGGGCTTTTTCAGAGTTTTTCGCGTGTATCTCGTGATATATGCATTTCTTCTAATATGAGTACTGATAATAAATGAAAGATTATAACTTTTTCTATAAATCATGTCTCTTGCGTTAATTCCGTAATATGTATATTAGGGCGGTTTGAAAAAAAACTTTTTTTTTTCTCCAACCAAAATACACTTACGCCAAAGTATCTTCCTTCAAGAGAATTGTGTCCAAAGATGAGCCAGATCGGAATATTTTCAGGGGTCGCGCAAGATTGTTCTAGTTTTCCCATTTGATTAACATGGGAAGGGCGTCAAGTTCCCATTCAAAAAATCGTAGCTCCACCAATTTCATAGGTACGTTGATCTGGTTAGTTCCATTTGAAAGCGCTTGAAAAACTGCTTAAAATGACGTGCGGACCTTTGTGATCCAATTGCAACTTCCGTCGATAATTTTATTTTTCCATAAATATGTTGTTCTTTTCCGGTACAGACATACCGAGTGTCGCATTTTTATTTATACTTCAGGCTTCCACGAAAAAAAAAAATCCAATCGAATAGAAATTCAATTAGGGTTTGAAGGAGGACATCCAAAAAAATAAATTTTCCAAAAATTCCAAAATGGCAGCGCTATGGTAGACAACATTCTGGTTTAAAATGGAAACCATGTGTTTCAAAAATCTTAAAAATAATTCTCGTCAATACTTACAAATTTTGTATGAGTCATTTTTGGCTCCGTAGAAATCCGCGCGGAATTAAGCCCGATCCGACTATTTTAAGGCGTCGCCTCGATTTTTTAAAAATGTTTACATTTAAATAACGCGGCGCAATAATTTCATTATCGAATGAACGTGAATCGACGAAAATGAGCTATAACAAGATAAATTACGAATGATTGCGTTGCAGTAGGGTCACCCGAAGTTACGAAAATCAAATAATAATATAAGAAGAGAGAATTAACAACATTTTATTACAGACGAATATTATTAATTTGAATGATTTTGTGGATTAAATTTTTTTCACTTAGATCATGATAATAATAACAACAACAGCAACAACAAAAATAATATTAATAATAATGATAATAATAATAATAATAATAATAATAATAATAATAATAATAATAATAATAATTATTATTATTATCATTATTATATTATTAATAATAATAATTTATTATTATTAATAATATATTATATTATTAATAATAATATATTATATTATTAATAATTAAATTTTTTTCACTTAGATCATGATAATAATAACAACAACAGCAACAACAAAAATAATATTAATAATAATGATAATAATAATAATAATAATAATAATAATAATAATAATAATAATAATAATAATAATAATAATAATAATAATAATAATAATTATTATTATTATTATTATTATTATTATTATTATTATTATTATTATTATCATTATTATATTATTAATAATAATAATAATTATTATTATTATTATAATTATATTATTATTATTATATCATTTGAAGCAGTTTTTCAAGCGCTTTCAAATGGAACTAACTAGATCAACGTACCTATAAAATTGGCGGAGCTACGATTTTTTGAATGGGAACTTGACGTCCTTCCCATGTTAATCAAATGGGAAAACTAAAAAAATCTTGCGCGACCCCTAAAAATATTCCGATCGGGCTCATCTTTGGACACAATTCTCTTGATGGATGATATTTTGGCGTGAGTGTATTTTGGTTGAAGAAAAAAAAAAGTTTTTTTTCAAGCCGCCCTAATATACATATTACGGAATTAACGCAAGAGACATGATTCATAGAAAAAGTTATAATCTTTCATTTATTATCAGTACTCATATTAGAAGAAATGCATATATCACGAGATACACGCGAAAAACTCTGAAAAAGCCCTTTTTTCACCTTAATCGATTCTCGGCACTATCAGGCATGCACTAAATCAAAAAAAAGTATTTTTCCCTTTTTTTGTACATCATAACCTATCGAAACAAGAGGTAGCCCAAAAAAAAGTTATTTTAACGGACACTCTAATATACACTCACAATGTCTATCAATTGATTCGTTAATTTTGCGACTCGTTTGTACTTATCTGCAATTGGATGTTTGAGCTAACATTTTTTATTTTTATCGGCGAGTTTTTGAGGAAAGAAACTAATATTCCGCTGAGCTTTGATCTATTTTCGCTAAAAAAAAGTCACATTATTTCGGCTCCGTACTTCACGATTGAATTCCTTTCGCAGTTGGGTTTTACCGATATGTTTACGTCGAATGCGAATTTATCCGGCATCCACCACCGAAAGCTTTTATCGAAGTCAATGAAAAAGGAACCGAGGCCGGCGCAGTTACTCGTAAGCTTTCCAAGCATTTACTTTGGTTTCATTGACGAATTTTTAATAGCTTTACCGATGAAGTTATGAAAAAACCGGTTATGTCATCATTAAGAAACCAAGAGTTCTCTAATTGTAATTATTATAGATCAGCTACTCCCGGAATAATTCGAAGAAGTAAGATGTTTCGTTCATTTAACAGTTCTTTATTACCTTCGAGGAAACTACCAAGACAGCTAAAATGAATGGTTTATTTTGTTTAATGATAAATATTTAAAACTGTCTCGTTGCATTGTTGGAAAATTTTTTCTCTACTTCCATTGGTGAGGATGGAAAAATGTCGATGGTTCTAGTATTGATATTCAATGCAAAAGCAATGTGCCCTACCGACCGAAGCCCCACGGGCGCGTATTACATCGTCGCATTAGCGATTTCCAATTTTTATCGAACATTGGTAATCTTTTCGCTTACTAATGATACATGCAACCACTCTTCCAGGAATGAGGCAAGTAATAAGGACGGCCCTTTACTGAGCAAGTAATTCTTTCTTGCCACACGGAGGCATTCAGTGAGTTTTTATTCCATCATAGGGAAAGCTATGTGATAGCAAAATAATGATTTTCTCGATATTTCTGGGTCAACATGTTTAGAATGTGCCAGATCGTTCGGAAAACTTTTTAATGACAAACGTCCGTATGTATGCGCGTGTTAATTCGTCTTCAAAGTCTCCCAATTTCCGTATTTACTGCGATTGTCGCAGTAATTAATACAACAGCTCAACAATTTGGCAAGTATTTCCAAATTACGAATGAATTCCCGTTCTTACGATTCAATCCCCAAATGTCAATACTTCGGTAAAAATAATTTTTCACAATTGACGTAATATTCGCAAATGTAAAACATTGTATTTGAATCGAATCCATCGAGAACTTTGTATTTAATAGGACTGTAGATTAGTCGAAAAATTAACGTTATCGCTACAATCGAATCAGTTTTGACTTATATGACCTTAAATCTCGACAGGTGGGAATTATTACCCCGCGGTAGTGATACTCCATCTGTATCGACAGCATATGTGTCAACAGAATGCGACGTAGATTGGTCGAAGGAATCCGACTTTGAAGACGATTCAATTCGACAAGTTTCGACCTTCATTCAATTCGAAGAATTTTTCAAAACTTTAGTATTAGACACGTACGTAATAACGTTCAGGGATATTCCATAACATATTTGGTTGGTTGGTAAAATTGTCAATTATTAAGTAAAGCGACGTTTTTACAGGCGTCTAACATAAATGTTTTTGGTGTATGGATATTTCAACATTTGGAAATTAATGAATGGTTCTAAAAGTAAATATAGTGTAGAGTTAATCGAAAAACTGCCTTCTCCCAATCGAATCGGGGAGTTGGAAATTTTCAAACCGCCGACGGCCGGAACAGGGTCAACAAGAGGTCTTGATACTAGGTCTCAGGAAAATAAGTGAAAAAGGGAAGACGTACCGTCCGATGCCTTCGATGAAGACACTTGATTGAAATTTCTTATGATTGAAGTGTTATCAATCGGCCTTCGGGCAATTTCGAAACGTTCCGCCACCGCCAGCCCCGCCTCTTATTCTTCTCTATGTCTTTTCACCGATGTTTTTCCTGGTTACGCCTCCTCTATTCTTCAAATAGGTATAAAAGCGTCGCGCGTCTTGCTGTAGTCTATTAGCTGGATTTTTTCATCGAGAGTGGTTGCCTCTACGAAAATTTGATTTCTTCAATTTTTGCGACATTGAAAAAGGCTTGGTTTTCGCCATTGCAATCGAAATGGGTATACGTGAGTAAACGCAACGTCATTATTACCTTCTGCATTTGAATTATTTAACGGCAACTTGGACGTCTTTGGACAGTTGACTGAACAATGTTGATCCACCATTTTGAACGCCAATACGTGTGATAATAGAAACATATATCAAGGTTTTCGATTTTAAGCGCTCACTATTGCGGTGCAGTGAAAAATGTCGCTTTTTGACTAATGATTATGCAGAGACATTCTAATCTATATGCCTCAGAAACGGTTGGTGATGAATTGACAAAAGGCGTGTTTCCTTTTCGTTTTCCCTGGCGCTATACGATGAGGATGTTTACGATTATGTTTCACCAATGATCCGAAAACGATATGATTAATTCTTTCAATGTCTTCTCTCAATTTTTACAATGAAAACAAAGATATCAAAGTCTCGCAGAGCTTGGCTGGACATTTCGTTCGGTATTTGCAGCTCTTTTCCTTATGAACGAAACACATTCAATTCAATAACATTATTTTACGAATAAGTGGACATGTAAAAATAAATTTCATATGTGGAAAAGAAGTTATGGAACGTCAATCGACATATTTTGCATTCCCTCTGACCTTGATGTAGATATAGAGTCGGGTTATTTGCCTATACGAAACGCGTAATCGTCGTTCAATAAGTAGCAACGACAAGCAATCAGATGGAAATTAATCATTACCGTCATAATTGAAATATTCGACGTGTGTGAAGAAAATAATGAAGTAAAGCTCAAAACGAAGTAGACGATCGAGGTGGCAACATATATGGATCATTCGTGGACTTATGGCCACGTCGAATCCTTGTTTTGAGCACTGAGACGTCGCATCGGCCACGTCTAACGGTTATACGATGAGCAGTGACGTAATGCCTAAAAGAACAACAAAAACCTTCGCGGCGCGTGTGAGGTGATAACCAAGAACAATAAAAATATTACTATTGTTGGGCCATAAAACTCTCATAGGTAGCGAAGCTGAGCACGATAGAAATTGTTCCCGATAAGATCTTCGAAATGGAAGGGAAGAGTGTGAAATTGGGAAAATCCTTGAAACTCCATTATTATTAACCAAAGCCTAAATTGTGGAAAAGCCATCCGATATGGACCTCGAAAAATGACCTTACATAACCGTATCGACTAATGTAGAAATGTCCTTAAATCGATATACAGTCCGACCTCCAAATAAGACACCCGGTAATAAAAAACTTTCCCCAGTTTCTCACTCCAGCGCATCCCCCACTCCGACTCGAACTCCGAGCTCAAGAATTTCGTGCGCGGAACCTCTGGTTAAGAAACAACCCCGGGAAAGATTATTCAGGCAAAATAGAGTGAACGTTGTAGTGTAAATTGATGTGTGCATGCGTGCGTCAGTATGTGTATGAGCGTGTGTGAATGTAACACAAAATCTACAAGCTTATTAGAAATTTTTTGTATTCATTAAAAAGATACATATGTGTGTTGACAAGATTTCATATAAAATAAAAACAAAGATAAGGGCGTTTAAAGATTTTCATATAAAACAGCAAAAGTTTCCGAGACGTAATAAAAAGCGTTGTCGTCTTGTCGCGTATTATTTTGATCCGCAACGCACTCAACTGACGGTGGAATATTTTCGAGAGAGTCGAACTCTGCCATTGAAGATGAATCTTCAGAGATACTGATTTCTTCTTTTTCTTTTATATAAATGGAATAAAACAATATGCACATAAAATTTGCGAAACAAATGTCCACGCGCAGTCAAAAACGTTTATGCATGGGCGATGTGAATACTAAGTTGAAACTTGTTTGAGCGTGTTTCTTGTTGAGAGGATCGCATGCGGAAGAGAGTGAGAGAGACAGACAGAGGTAGTGAGCGCGGAGCGCGCGACTGGTGGGGGTATGCGATATATAAGAAAAACTCTTCCCCTTGGCGGCTTTTGGTTTCTTATTTGGAGGTCGGACTGTAACATGATCTGTTCTGGCAGTTCTAATAGTCAGTGTGGCTGCGTGGCTCGTGGCAAACATCCACCTTGCAACATGTTCACTGTCCAACAATCCGGCTAAGACCTATATAGACAGCATCCAATTATTCGGCCAAAAATCCGTCCAGGTAATTAATCGATCAGCTTGATCTTCTTGAATAAACATTTTATTTAAACACCCAATCGTGAGAACAGTTCACATTTTGTGCTCTTACCGTTCGAAGGCCGTTCACGAAAAGCTACCCGGCAACCTTATTTACTCGCCGGCCGGAGTTTCGACGATGCTGACCATGCTCGCCGTTGGCGCCAAAGGGGAAACCCTGGAGCAAATAGTTCGGGGTCTTCAGATACCGAGGAACATGACCAGGCGAGAGGTATTCAACTTCGTTAAAGGGGTGAACGTGAGTTTTACTTGAAACAACGATAATCACTCGGGAACAACGTCGAGAGATCGAAGGTCGACAACGTTCCATTGCGTTATTTGCAGAATTCCAGGGGCTATGAGCTGCTGATGGCGAGCAAATTGTTTTATAACAAGGACAGCACTCCGAACAACAGTTTTATCGAGTCCTCGCAAAAAATCTTTAAAGCGCAACCACAAGGAGTTGACTTTGGTCGTCCCGGCAACACTAGCGAGATAATCAATCATTGGTGCGCGGCACAGACAAACCAGCGCATCAAAAAAATCATCGATCCCGGTAAATTGTTTTCCTTATCACTTGATATATATATGGGACATTACAGAATACTTCGATTTTTTTAAATTCGAAGGGAATCAAAACAATTTATAAATAAAATAGAGCATGATTGTTGGCCTCCGCGAAGAGACGGAACTTCTGGAACTTTGGAGTTCACTTTCCAATCATACCGATTTTCTCCAAACTTCTCTGTACTTTACAAAATTACGGTTAAAATTTTTTTTTTCTTTACAAAAACTTGTTACCCTTGATGCGAAGTTATAAGAATGTTCATTTTTTCAAGTTTGATGAGGGTTTTCTTTATTTAAAACATCACGAAGCAGGCCGGAGACATCATTGCCAGATGCAACGTCATCGTATGCGTCAACTACGATTCCAACTTATAGTTTTCTGATCAACTATATCTCGCTCGTATTAGCTTATATCATTTTCTTGGACACAGGCGATATCAGCGACAAGACCGAAATCCTGCTCCTCAACGCCATATATTTTAAGGGTGATTGGAAAACGCCATTTAACGCAAACGACACTAAACTGCGCACTTTCTACGTAAACGGAACCACGGCCCGGAAAGTAGAGACCATGCAGGCTGACCGATTCTTTCATTATGGTTATTTGGATGGGTTTGATGCGGAATGGATTGAACTTCCGTACGCGGTAGGTGCGACTCCGTTATTGGAAAAAAGATAATCCGCGTTTGATAAGAAATATATAATATATTGGGCATTCCATGATATGTTGATCAAGATCTGGCGATAATTTTTTAGATCGTTTTCATGATTTTTTATTCGAAAGTACTCATCGAAAAAAATGAACCCAATTTTTTTCAAATTAAAAAAATTTTTTTTAGATGTTTTTTTGGAAATAAAAAAAATAAAAAAAACCTCCGCTTTTTTACTCCTGAAAAAATGCACAAAATTCTTATAAATTATAAAGAAATTTTTAAACGCTATTGCAAGATGGAGCTTTCAAAAGTACCTGAGAAAAAAAATGAAAATAAAAAAATTGTATGTGACAAATGCATCACCAAAATTTGTTGACCAATTTTTTGATTTTTTTCTCCGGTAGTTTTGAAAGCTCCATCTTGCAATAGCGTTTGAAAATTCCTTTATAATTTATACGGATTCTGTGAATTTTTTCAGGCGAAAAAAAGCTGACGTTTTTTTTTTAATTTTTTGAATTTTCAAAAAAACATCTAAATAAAATATTTTTAAAAAGTTGGGTTCGTTTTTTCTGATGAGTACTTTCGAATAAAAAGTTATGAAAACGATGTGAAAAATTATCGCCAGATCTTGATCGACATGTCGTGCAATGTCCCATTTATAATAGTTCTAGTTCAAGTTTGTTACTGCAATTGCGGCAGATTGATGTTGGACATTTGTGATTCGTTGATCTTTTACCAACCCCACAAATTACTAATACGTGTTACCTTTTTGTAGGTCACTCCCAATACACCACCCGGCAATACTCTGAGCATGTTCATCATTCTTCCGAGGAGAAGGGACGGTCTTCCCGATTTAATGAAAAACTTTCATGGAATCGATCTGAAATCGCTTCGTAATGGTACAATGCATTCAGCGACAATATGGTTGCCGAAATTCAAGCTCGAGAGCGAAATTGATCTCCGCAAGCCACTCGAAACAGTGAGTGTGCAACTGAGTTAATCAATTTTCTTCATTTAAAGTTTCGAGACGATCGAAAAGATCGAACAAATTACTGAAAATTACATTTTCGTATTTAAAGGATCTCACATGGTCCGACAACTGATTAGTCAATTTAGCGACTCGTTTATACTAATCTGCAATCGGATATTTCAGTTAACAATTTTCATTTTCATCGTCGATTCTTTGAGGGAAGAAGCTAGTATTCCGCGAAGCTCCGATTTGATCTATTTTTGCTGAAAAATGAAGTCAAATTGTTCCGGCTTCACTATCACTTCACTATCGAATTCCTTTTGCAGTTGGGCGTTGCCGATATGTTCACGAAGAATGCGGATTTATCCGGCATAATTGACGGACGTCAACTATCTGTCGACCGTGTCTTCCAGAAAGCTCTTATCGAAGTCAATGAAGAGGGTACCGAGGCCACAGCTGCTACCGGTGAGCTCCCAAAGCTTTTGCTTACGTTTCATCGCCGAATTTCTAATAGCTTCACCGAAAAACGTATGAAAAACTAATTAAGCGATCATGAAGCAACCAAGAGTTTTCTTTTCGTAATTATTATTGGACATCTTTCCTCTGAGTAATTCGACGAAATAAAATGTTCCACTTATTTCATCTGCCTTTTTCTCTGTGAGGTCACGGCATTCAATAAAAACTTTAAATAAAAATTGCATGGGCACGGCATACTTATGTCTAAGACATGTTGATCCATCACGTCTACCATCGCTCAGAGAAACAAAATAAAGGTCACTGTTTGGTTATCTGATGCTCTGTTGCTAATAAACACCGAACTCGCTCTTATATCCATGAAAGCTGAAAGAGAAATTTACTTTCTTCTTAGGATCATTTATTGGGCCTCTTAGCGCAGGAGCGGAGTTCATTGTAGAACACCCCTTTGTCGCTCTAATCATGAAGGGAGACGGAACCCTCATCTTCACTGCGGTCATTAACGATCCTGGGTAATTAAATTTTTTTTTTTAACTTAAAACTTCAGTCTCGAGAATAATATTAACACCAGACCTACCGAAACAGTCAAAGCAAATGGTTTACATGTTTTAAATGGTAATTACTCGAAACGTTGAATTATCGCGAAATTCTTTGTTCCACTTCAATTGGTGAGGATAACCAAATGAATGGAAAACTGTCGATGGTTCTGGTGTCGATCGTCGCATTAGCGACTGCCAATTTCTATACAACATTGATAATTTTTTCACTTAATAATGATATATAAAACCACCTTTCCAGGAATGATGGAAGTTATATGAACGGCCCGCTTCTGAGCGGGTAATTCTTCCTTGGTACACGGAGGCATTCAGTAAGTTTTTATTCCATCATAGGGAAAGCTATGTGATCGCAAAATAATTATTTTCTCGATATTTCTGGGTCAACATATTTAGAATGTGCCAGATCGTTCGAAAAACTTTTTAATAACAAACGTCCGTATGTATGCGCGTGTTAATTCGTTTTCAAAGCCTCAAAATTTCCGTATTTACTGCGATTGCCGCAGTAATTAATACAACAGCTCAGTAATTTTGAAGTATTTTCAAATTACGAATGAATTCCCGTTATTACGATTTAATCCCCCAAGTGTCAATACTTCGGTAAAAATAATTTTTCACAATTGACGTAATATTCGCAAATGTAAAACATTGTATTTGAATCGAATCCATCGAGAACTTTGTATTTAATAGGACTGTAAATTCGTCGAAAAATTAACGTTATCGCTACAATCGAATCAGTTTTGACTCATTCGACCTTAAATCTCGACAGGTGGGGATTATTATTCCGCGGTAGTGATACTCCATCTGTATCAACAGCATACGTGTCAACAGAATGCGGCGTAGATTGGTCGAAGCAATCCGACTTTGAAGACGATTCAATTCGACAAGTTTCGACCTTCATTCAATTCGAAGAATTTTTTCAAACTTTAGTATTAGACACGTACGTATAATAATGTTCAGGGATATTGGATAACGTATTTGGTTGGTTGGTAAAATGGTTCAATATTAAGTGAAGCGACGTTCTTACCGGCGTCTAACATAAATGTTTTTGGTGTATGGATATTTCAACATTTGAGAATAAATGAATGATTCTGAAAATAGATGTATTGTGGAGATAATAGAAAATCTGCGTCCTCCCGATCGATTTGGGAGGGGGTTGGGAACTTTTAAACCGCCGACGGCCCGAGCAGGGTGGAAAGAAGTACTACATAGAAAACGCGTCCATGCCTAAAATCTCGAAAAAATTGGAAGCCGAGTACTCTCAACAACAAGTGCAAGGAGAATTTCTTTTTTTTCTCTATCCTCGTAGAGAATTTAATTGTCTCTAAAATATATCTTCTCATTTATCGTGTAGAACGAAGAGTTCAGCTGTGAAACTCGTTTGAAGACGAATTTTCGTCAAAAATCGGTCGGATCGATCGGTTTGGTTTGAAATGCCTGTATGTCTTAGAGATATTAAATTTTTTGACTTAAGGCGAAGATACTTTTTTCCATTCCAATAGTTTTTATCGGCTTACGCATTGAAAGAAGCAAAAAATGTATTTTCCTGTGTTATTTAAATGGGAAAGGGGACCCCTCTTTGCGACGGGCCAAAAAAAACCTTTGCAAGTGTGCTCTTCAGAGAATTTTTTTTAGGCCAACCAGTGGCTATGAAGACCATGCAATCCAAGAAAAAAAAATTATTTTTTTGGGACAATCTAATATATTCCTGGGGTATTTCTGGAGATTTCGGCAACTTCGGACAGTTGGGTCAAAATTTTTGCCACCCAATTTTTCACATTGATATATGTCGAAAATGAAGAGACCCGTATTTCGGCGGTCTTCATTTTGAGCCGCCGCTTTTGAGATACAGTCAAATGAAGTTTTTTAACTATCGACCATACTCGGTCATTTAAATCGATATATCTCAGCAACGGTTAGTGATAACTTGAAAAACCAAGACTGTTTTTTTTTCGCTTTTGACCGTTCTATACATTTACGATTATTTTGCACAAATTCAACAATTACTTATAAACAATTCAAAATTAAAAGTTAAATAGAACAAAAAATGTACCCTCCAGTTAATAAAAAAGCTATAACTTCGGAACGAAACGTCCGAAGTTATAGCTGTAAAAAAGAGTGGTTCTTAGGTGCAGCTTTTAAATATCTCGAGTGAAAATGCCAGCGGAATGTTTATTCTGCGGCGAAAACTTCAAGAAAGGAATAAGATCATTGCATTCGTAAGTAAATGATCAATCAAAATAAGTTTGCGGTTATTCCTTCGACATTTCAGTGCATTCACAAAAATAGGTTATATTTGCGATTGAACTTTTTGCTCGGTGTCATATGTACATCAGGATTCATCGGGAGGCATTTATCAGGATGTAAAAGTCTTTTCTCTTCCATAGTAATTTCGTCAAGTAATATATATTTTTATCGTATAAATAATATTTATTCATCGAGTGATATTGCATTGAAAAAATTAAATACTATTTTAATAAAAAGCAACTTATTCGTATATTGAGTATATTACAGTAGAAGTAGTTGACAATTATGAAACTGCTTCTGATATTTAATATTTTTCCGTGCAAAATTGAACATACATACAAAATGGAGGTACGTTTGTATATAATTTTGTATTAATTTATCATCTTGCCCAATTGTTTTATCCGATCTATGTATTTACTGCACTATATTATTTGCATATAATTTACTTTTTACAATACTGTATGAAGATTTTTTTTATTAAATAATGATCAACGGACCATAATCCTACCTTCTCTCCGTTCTGTATTTTTTGTATTATAAGTTTTCATAGTGTATTAGTTTTCTATTTTGAGTCATGGGATTTACCATATATGTATTCGCCGAATGTTACCGAACATCATTTTATGGTGATTGTTGTTGTTTTCGGTTGCTTGAAAGTTTGATTCATCTGCATACAATTTCATATCGTTTGAAAATTGCCGCCAAACCCAACTTTTACTCCCGACGGCAATGGCCGCGTCACCGTTCAATTGGACCCCACTTTTTTGACGAAACCGCCATGCCATCCACTATCCAGTGTATTATAGAATTCAGTGATCAGATGCTGTCCCCATCAACGGTAGCACCATTTTCCCTCTTTCGCTCGGGTCTTTCTGCCGAAGCACATTTGTGGCGCCCACGCCACTGTCAACCGGTCCGCCCGACGGGCGGCGCGGCAGTCACACAGACGGAAGCGCCATCAAGACCGGTCGACGGCGGAAACAGATACTAATTCCCCGTCCGACCTACTGAAAATAGGTTTAGGAACGCAGTTACTAAAAACTAGGTTTGGGAGACAAGAAAAGGAACAAGAGGAGTTTCCAGAAAAAACCACGCAACTCTCTTCGAGCATTCTCTGACTCGTACATCGTTGTTCTGTGTATCCTGTAATAAAGTTAATCGTTTTCTATTTACGGACGGCCTCCTCATTTATTTCGTTGGAAAACCATAATACGTGATCGACAAACCCTACACATTCTCTGTTTCGGGCTTTGGCCGCTACGCGAAAAAGGCGCCACCACAATTTGAGCGCTGGCCATCTCCTTACTTATCTATGGTACAATAAATCACCAGTGTCGTGGAGTTCTCTTGGATTCGTCTTTCTCCTATTCGTAGCTGAAAAATTGCCGAGCTGAGAGCCTAACGAGCCCAGCCGTTTATACCTGGTGTCAAGCTCAAGCTTGAGCCTCAACGCGAGCTCAGCGTCGATATACGGCCCGGTGTATGCGGGGAGCTGGCGGAACGAGACGCACGGTTGTGTTGGTTGTACGGTGTGTGTAATGAGCGGGAACGCCCGAGTGTAGATGAACCATTTCGATCTACTCAACAAAAATGAAACGAGACGCTCCAACGGCCGTCGAGCCGGGCATCGCGCGCGCGTGTCTGTATGTGCATGTGTGTGCGTGTCTGTGCGTACGTGTGGGTCTTTGTGTGGGTGCAAACGGATAAATCGACCATCCAAAATTCAAACGCTTGTAACTCCAAAACGATTTAAGATACAGCCCCCAAGTTTCGCACAAATTTGGTGGCTTATGCATATATCATTTTTGCAATAATCGCGATTTTTCAGCTAAATCCATCGAGACTCTGGGTTTTATGATATTTTTAATTTTCCGAAAAATCAACTTTGCCACTGTAACTAGCGATAAATTCACCGAATCGAACATCAATCAAATCCAATCGAATTCACAATATGTATGAAATATCATTGAACCTCCAATAATTTAATGGTGGGTTTATATACTCAAATGATAAAAACCCAAAGAAAATTCTGTACGACACTCTGTTTTGATATTAATAACCAATACCCACGATTTTTTTGGGGAAAAACATATGGATTATTGATGGAAAATAGAAATTTTAGCCTCAAATAATAAATAAAAATTAGTTCACGATAAAAAATTTATTCTTTATGAAAATTAATTTTTTTTCACTTTATTTTTTTTCGCCATAATCAACATTTGCCGTAGGAAACACATGGATTATTGACAAGACCAAAATTTTCATGCTCGAAAAATTGATTTGAAAAAAAATTCATCCTCTCATTGACTTTTTTCAATCAATCGGATCACAATAAAAAAATGGCAGCAATTTGGAATGTTGGAATGCTGTCTCTGATACATGATTATTACAATTCCCCCACAATTACACACCAACGTAGTCTATTTTGCTGACTGTCTAGCCGACTGCACTGATCTGTACGGAATACAACGAATTGTGATAGTTGTATAAGTTTTGCAACAGATTACGCGTAAATCGTACAAAATGATAATGACTATATATTTACTATGTATATCGACTATATATTTTATGCGTATGATAAGTGCACTCGCTTTCAGGGGGCACCACGAGAAGGCAAACAACACTACCTCCTACGAAAACGCCGCTTAGTGAGGCTCCGACACGAGTCGGGAACGATTTTCGTACTTACTTGTCGCGAACATAAAAAATCAACGAAGTGCAGCTTAAAAAAACCTCCCCGACAGCCCGAGAACGACTTCGTCAAAGACATTAGAATAAAACGCTATTGAAAATCCTTTCATGAAAGTCAGGTATGTTTCATTACTTTTTGGTAACGAGAAAACTACGAGAGTCGCAGCTGAGCCAGCTGCTAGCTGAATTCACTACGTGAATTATACATCAGTCAAAACGTCAATTATCGGCAACTTTCGGGCTTCACTATCTGGGATGTTCATAAAATTTATACAGCTTGATGTGCATGTTGAAAAACGAATTGTCAATTTTTCTTAGATTTTTTTGGCAGCTGTCGATGGAAGTATTTAGCATTTTTTTTCAAGCATTTTATTCACGTACTTACGCTGATTATGATATCGACGTGAAATGGTCTCCATTTTTCGAAAAAAAATATTAGTTTTCTATTTCGATCCTTAAAAATCCATCGAAATTGCATTTAAAACTTAAAATGTTGTTTTTCGGCAGTTGGCCCTTATTAAAACAATTAAGAATATTTTTTTTAAGACGCTGAGGAAATTCCACTGAACCTATTCAATTTGTGATTCGGGATCTCTGTAAGTTTCGTTTAAATTAATAAAAAAGAAAAATTCAATCTCCACATATCTAGTCTAACAAAATCATACTGGATATCAGTTTTCGCCTTAAAATTCTTGATAAAACAAAAATTCCATATAAGAATCCCAAAAAAATCAATTTTTCTTAATTGTTTCTTTTTTTAAATTCTTTCAAGAAAACCTTATGGAGATCGTAACTGTGAGACACCATATTTACTATAAACTTTTTTCAGCTTTCCGAAAACGATACCGGTGTACCACCGGTGGTAGATGTTGCAGCAAGGTTTGGTGCATTTCGTCCATTTGAATATTCGCGCCTAATAGTCCGAGCAAGCGCAGTCTCTTAAGCAGGTGGCGCTGATGCTGGTCCCTGTGTGGCGGCCCTGAGTCCAAGACTCGGCGGCCGGCCACCAGAGGCGTGGCAATCGCCGGAAGGACGCAACGAGCGCGCCTGCTCACAAGAGACAGAAGGCTACCGCCAAATACCGCTACTACCGTGGCGTCCATCTTAGTTCCTGAAGTAGACTGAATAGAGAAACTAGTGTATCGTTACGCGAATGCTATATCGTTTAAGGTTGTTGTGGGGTCTAGCCGTCGGGGGTGAAGCATGAGGGGGGTGCCCTATGCTTATGCACGGGACCGATGAATGGTTCTCAACTGTTTGTCGACAAATTATCATCGTATTTAATGTTATTTTGCGAGGAAAATATCCACATCAGTTTAAAAGAATATGCATTTTTGACAAAGTGATGGTTACAGGAATTATTTCTATTAGTTTATGGCATTGTTTTCGATAATTCGTTAAAGATCAATTATTGCAAAACGAACTGGCAGCAACGTAAATTATGACCCACGATAATATGCTTGGGTTGAGCACCAGTGTCGCACAGCTGTCATATACGCGCCTGTTCCTAGCCTCAAAATCGAAGTGTTTGTTTATCAACCATGAACATCGGTCCGGGGAACATGCATAATTATCATATGTCGCTAAGGTAGGGAGCGCTTGTGCCGGCTACGCTGTTGCCATGCTTCCGAAGCCTAATATTTTGTGTGCTCAATTTTTGGAAAATTCGCGATTAAAATCATGAATAACTTTGAATCGGTACTGTAAATTATTATTTGTAAGGCACCAAAAGTTAGTCCGATATTCCATTTAACCGTATCTGATTTTTCAACTCCGTGGCATCGTTTTCTCGGCAGATATATATAATATACTGAAAAATGTTCAGAATATTCCCATAAACATAATGTGATGAGCACACCAAATACTCCAACTTTGCGATTTTTTTTCTAAATAACTGTACTGTGGATTGTTTTGAAATTTGACAGGTTGATTAGTAAAAGGATCATGAACGTTCACAAAAAATTTCATCTCACTGACATCGTTTCGGCCTAACCCCACAACAACCTTAATAAAGCTTATTACTATTCGTGAAATATAGCCAACACTGCTTTCCTGGGCTTTTATTATTATTCTATAGTGCACAGACACTATACCTGCTCTTCCCGGTCTATTTTAGTCGGGTATCTTCGTGTTGCGTACGAAGCTACGTTGCTGAGGGCGACGATCGCGCTTGGCAACGTTCAGTTGCATCGACGTTCTCGTCGACATTACATCGTTACTAATAAAGAAAACTTTTATGTGATAGATCGTTATCTTTTCACTAAAACCCTTCTCTCCAGTTCCTTTTGTACACAATTTGTTAAAGATTCGCTAAGCTTGACCGTCAGGCCGCGTGTACCACCGGTGGTACACGCAGACATATTTCATTTTATTCGTCAAAAAAATATGTTTACGACAAATTTAATTCTGTAAAATATATTTTTACTCAAAGAATGAGGCATTACACAAAATGCAGTATAGAACAAAGCGCATATTGCAACCGTCGGCTCGCTCTACGGTTACATTCGTGGTTCGCGCACGAACTGGATCGCCCGATAAGTCCCACGAGTGGCCGCCGGATGGATATAGATAAAGTTAGCCGACAGATTTAACCAATTGGATTTCTAAAAATTGCAAATAATTGTCGGTAAATTGTCGGAATTTGTCGGACCGTCATATATATACGTTTTCGGACAACTGAGCAATATGGATTTTGAGGCCTACCCGGAAATACCACGGATGCGGACACGCAAATAATCTAATGAAAGAACAATAAAAACTTGTTTTCCATCAGAAACAAATGAAAAACAAAAAATGTTATCTCCGTATATTTACCGACGCCCTTTTCCTTTAAATGTTCTTTTTCCTCGTTTTTTATCGAACAAATCCAAATACAGCAGGTTTTTTACGAATCGAAAAGTTTCGAACTGAATGCAGTGCTACGGTACATGGTACAATCGAACTAATCGTCAGGCCACGTGTACCACCGGTGGTACACGACGTGATAACTACTCTAAGCTACATAACTGCTTATGGATTGACGATGTTATGAGATATTGTGTGATAATATATTATTTGTTAGTCAAAATATCGCGTGGCCTGGAGGGCAAGTCGGGAAAAAAAGGCTTGGCACGGAACGTGTTAAGCAACGTACCATCACCACCCAAGTTTCAAAAAATAGTTCAAGGAGCGGCCAACCGGAAGCGCTGCCTGTTAACCTCACACCTCGCCCCGCCCGCCATACACCGCGTCTGTCGCCCTTACTTACTCGTCCTGCCGCAAATTCGCGCACTCTTGGCCAGTTTCGTTAGTCTCGCCGAGTCTCGTCAAGTCTCGTCGAATGTTGTGCAGAATCTTGTGCTCCACGTGTTTACATCGGCGCGTCATTTGCAATCATAGCAAAGCAGCGCGTTCCGTAATTGCGCGAGGTGTTGATTGAGCTGCTGTTGTTAATTACTGTAAATCAATTACTAACAGCTGTGAAAAAGAAAAAACGAAATTAATGACGACGCTGGTAATCAGGCACGATCGGAGACGGTGCATCGTTCCGGGTTGCCCTTCTGCCCGAACTGAGAAACATCATGTTTTTCCCAAAGACGAGAGGTGGGGAAAACTGTGGTTGGAAGCGGTGCGCAACCCCATGTTGCAGAACTTGACCTACGAGCGGATACACCAACTGGGATATCGAGTGTGCACATTGCACTTTCGACAAGAGGATTACCTGCCGGGGTTGCGTTATATTTTCCAAAAAAAACCGATTCCCTGCTTGCGATTGCCACCTGCGGATAAAACCGTTCCTCCTGCGGTCTCGCCAGAGAAAACAAACATCGATTTGTCGTCGCCGAGCGATCAATTTTCCGGCCCTTCTCCCGCGGGGAAAGAATTTTCTCCTGTGACATGCAACAATTCTCTTGCGGTGAAAGAATTTTCGCCTGCGACATGCGACAATTCTTTTCTTGCGGTGAAAGAATTTTCGCCTGCGACATGCAACAATTCTTTTCTTGCGGTGAAAGAATTATCGTCTGTGACATGCAACAATTCTTCTCCTGCGGGAAAAGAAATTCTGCCTGTGGTATCCAACAATTCTTCTCGTGCGGGCAAAGAACTTTTGCCTGTGACATGCAACAATTCTTCTGTTGCGGGAAACGAATCTTCGCCCGTGAAATCGAACAATTCTTCTTGTGCGGGAAAAGGATTTTTGCTCGTGACATGCAACAAATCGATAGTCGGATCAGAAAAAAGTCGTGGCTCCATTCGGAAAGGAAGCATAAGTGTCGAGGACAAGAGCTTGAAGCCGCATGGACAAGGGCAGAAGCGTGTCAAACTCGACTTCAACGTCCCGCCAGAGAATATTTTTGAAATTGCGAAAAATAAGGATGGTAGTTACACAGTTGTACACGTTCCTGGAAAAAGTACTACGAATGATAAGGTTGCGGTCGCCAAGGAAGAAGTGTATGTTGAAATCCATGAGAAAATTGACGAAACGGTCGATGCTACGATCCCTTCGCAGGACAATTTGATGGAAAGCGTCCCACCAACATCTTCGGAAAAATTGGTCTGGAAACACACACCGTTGGATGAACACACTCGGGCGATTTACGAAAGAGTTTTGCAAGCTCAAGAAGCATCGGTCAATTGGACAACAAAAAATAAACGGTATTGTTTCCGTGATTCTATTAACAATGTCGATCTTTTATTTCAGTATACACAAGTATGAGACTGCAGACGTAGAATAAAAAATGATTCGTTTTTTCTTAATTGGCTTTTTTAACATTGGTGATTTTCATTTCTCTTGCAAAGTAATATATTATTTATTGTAGAATTATTGATTTTAATTTTTGGAGAAAAAAATAAGTTGAACAACAATTTTTGTGAATGACTCAAGAATATATTAAGTAACGTAAGAATATATTTAGGCATTCGATTCGGAACAAGCTGCTCACCGACGAAACAAAGACCAATGAATTCTCCCAACACATTTCGAGTCTGTCGATGCTGCAGCGAGACTTCATCGCCACTATTCTGCGTAACGCTGACCGAGATGTGAGGGTTCGTCGATATTCGCTGGACGAAAGAATCTTGTGCTTGTCCATTTACAAGAAATCTCCAACGGCTTATCGGTACTTTCGCACCTTCCTCCCGCTTCCGTCCACATCGATGCTCAAGAAGATATTGACGAAAATTCAACTGGATGGTGGCGTTACACGAACCATGCAAGCTGTTTTGGAGAATGCGGCAAAACAGATGAATGATCCACAGGATAAAATATGTGTTTTAATGTGGGATGAAGTGTGGTTGAATATGCATGATCAAACGAAGAAAAAAGTTATCGGTTCGGAGGACTGCGCAAAGACCCGAACGAACAAATACGCCGATCATGCGCTCGTGTTCATGCTGCGAGGCATTACAACGGGATGGGAGATCCCCGTTTCATACCACTTTTATCTCGGTCAAACGACATGCAGCCAGCTTGTATGCTGGATCAGAGACGTTGTGAGGGCGGTAACGCAAGCCGGGTTCAAAATTGTGGCGTCGGTGTGCGACCAAGGGTCGTTGAATGAAGTAGCCATACAGCACTTACAATCTGACACCGATAGGCTCAGAGAAATGAAAAACCTCACCAAGTGTGAGTTTTCGATTCAACAATGATATTTTCTCAATTTCTTAACCCACGTGCACAATTGCGCATTGCGAATTCTACATCTACAATATATTAAATTTTTCAGACTGGACCATTCTGATTGACGCTGCGGAATTGGTGCCATTATTCGATCCGCTGTACATCCTGAAATGCTTCCGCAACAACCTCATCACTAAAGATTTGGAATTCAAATACGAATCAACCGTCGAGTCGAAGGAACGCAAGTTTGCTCAATGGGATATGATCGTAGACGCTTATAGAGTCGATGTACATGCGCCTCACTGCAACCGCATGGTCCCCGATCTAACCGAAGAACACGTCATACCCGACAAGATAAACAGAATAAATGTAAACCTGATGATGCAGGTTTTTAGCAGAAAACTTTCGTCGTTTATGTATGTTCTGTCGAGATCACCGGGTAAGATTGATTAAAATCTTACTATGACTAGACATGACAGCATAAATAATGTGTGTGTGAGAGAGAGAAAGAGAGAGAGAGAGAAAGAGAGAGAGAGAGAGAGAGAGAGAGAGAGATTGAGAGAGATTGAGAGAGAGAGAGAGAGATTGAGAGAGAGAGATAGAGCTGGAGATGGAGATGGAGATGGAGATGGAGATGGTGATGGTGATGGAGATGGAGATGGAGATGGAGATGGAGATGGAGATGGAGATGGAGATAGATAGAGAGCGAGAGAGAGAGAGAGAGAGAGAGAGAGAGAGAGAGAGAGAGAGAGAGAGAGCGAAAATAATATCACCAATAAAAAAATTGAAAATTCTTATGGTGTCGTAAATTTTCACAGGAGTCTGGGATACCATGGACGGGGCGGTTATAATACCCAGAGAGATGAGAGATACCGCTTTCATGCTCGATTTCTTCCACGATGTCGCCGATTGGTTCAACCCCGACGAGGAAGAGAGCCCGAACTCCCGACGAGTGCCATGGACAGCAAATTCATACCACGACGCTTGTTTCGACGAAGCAATCGTGCGCTTGACGAACATGCAGTGGGTCGATCCGCAAACGAAAAACCGCGTCAGTAGTAACGTTCCGTGCATCCGTAATTTGATCGATACGCTGCAAGGCTTTCGAATCCTATGGAGTAAACTGCGCCAACTCGGGTTGACGAGTTTTAGCGCACGATATGTCAATCGAAAACCTTTGGAAAATTTCTTCGATGCGATCAAGAGCCATCATTTTCGTTCGAACAAGCCAACAACCGTTCAGTTCGAGGCGATTTTCAAATCGCTGCTGATAACGAATTTGACATCGGACAATACGCCGGCTTTTGATTGCCGAAAGGAAAACGACGAATTTCTTTTCTCATACGCGAAATCGCTCCTTCCCGATACAGTGACGGAGGATGACCTCGATGACGGTGACGCGGGTGAATCGGAGCATGATGAAAGCGAAGCCGAAGAATTGTAAGATTTTCGAGTTATCGAAGAAGCATAAGTGCACGAAAATTCTCGGTGTATGTTGTAAAGTCTGCCAACTGCTTTGCCCTAAATTAAATCGTGCTCCGATTGCACCAACAGTGATAAGGAACCGTCGTTGAGAAAACCTGGAAGGTCTATAAAAATTAATTTGACGTTTATTTCGCGTGACAAACAAGAATTCACTTTGCGCTCTCTTGAAGACGGTTAACAGTATTCAAAAAATAATGAAGACAAGGTCAAGCCAGGAAGCGTGATTCTTGAACGTAGACCTGAAAATTCTCTGACTCCAATTCGATTGCGACGAAATACGTTGGAAAATATCGCGACGGTATATCGACCTCGAGATTTTTCAACTCGTCATCCGCGAATTACAACTTAATATTTCGATTAACACGACGATGAAGATGTTCACCCACGTCGTTTGATTTTTTTTCCTTCGTCAGCGCTTTTCAAAATAACCTGCCCAAGTTTTCTCGACGCATGGCGAAATTCAAGGAATGTATAAATTCGAGCTGCGTTCGATGATCCAAAAAAAAGACATTGATTGTTTTTTTTTTTTTTTTACGTCGCAACGTTCTGTTGCGTCCCCGAATTCCGCGATAAAATAAATTTTGAATCTAAATTTCCTCTTCTATTTTAGTAAACCTATTTTTAACATGTGAAGTTCTTTCTTCGCTAATGAATCATACCTGCGCTAAGGACGTAACACTATGCACTATTGTACGATATAACCTGTTAATACACGACGACTAGTTGTATTGGTATCTGAGGTATAAAAAGTAAGATATAATTTGTATTGCCTTCGACATTTCATTACTTCTTCTCGATGGTCGAAATTCAATTTTTTAATTACAGATGGTATGACTCGGAAACATTTGTTAATCATTCATTAACTATTGCTCATTCGTTATAATTGGCCCATATCGGTCTGTTTCAAGAGTGTGAAAATTACGGAAATTGGATTAGATTATTCGAAAAGACATGAATGGAAGGAGCAAAAAGTAAAAAGAATATATCAGGGCACAGAGAAAAACTTTATTATATTCAGTATTCAGTACTCAGTATTCTGTATTCAGTATATTCTGGTTGTTTCTCCTCCCCTTATCTCGTTTTTCAATGGTCAAATTCAATTTTAACAGGAATGATTACAATCCTGTTGGCCATTCTGTTTTTTCGTAAGAAATTATCGACGGAAATTGCTATCGGATCCCGAGGGTTTGCATGCCATTTCATGCGGTTTTCGAAGAGCTTTCAAATGAAACTTACGGAATCAACGTAGCTACAAAATTCGCGGAGCTACGATTTTTTGAATGGACACTTTACGTTCTTCCCATGTTAATCAAATGGATAAACTTGAAAAATCTTGCGCGACCCCTAAAAATGGTCCGATCGGGTTCATCTTTAGGGTGAATTCTCCGGATGCAAGATACTTTTCAGTGAATGTATTTTGTTTGAAATTAAAAAAAAACTTTTTTTTTCAAGCCACCCTAATATATACATATATATTTTTCAATCTTTTGGATCCTACGTGCTCATTGATTTTTTTTAAATTCTCCGACCCTCCTTTCCGGCCCCCACCCCATTTTTTTTATTGAGAGGTAACTGCTAATCGCCAGATATTGATTGAATGAACATTTTTTTCGTCATAATTTATCAATAACGAGCTGATTTTTAAGACTATAGATTCATAGTAAAAGTAATTACTTCCTCCCAGACACGAAACTAGACGCTCGAGAAAATCTTTTTCGATGTTTAGAAACTATCGGTAGCGTTCCGAGGTATCATTCACTCAAAAAAAATTCTTAACTTACCTTCATGCGTTTCTTTTATTCAGAAAAAATACTAGATTCTATAAATACATTTGATGGCACAGTCCTTAAAATAAGCGAAACATGGCATGACTAACGGTAATTCATATCACAAAACCGGAATTTAACGAGAAAGAATTTCTTATAACACTAGCTGAATAAAGACCGAAGCGTGGATTTCTGCGGAGATCTTAACCGTGGATTCAACAAATCACACAGATCTTTTAGACGGCCTATCACAGGTTCTGCTATGGCGTGTAATGGAGTTCACACTTCGATACCTCGTTTGATGACACGGTTAAGACTGATATGAAAGAGCCATAACAATACACAACAATCACGCATAAGCATCAGTCTCTTCGTGCACCAGAAAATGTGTTACTCACAAAATTATCAGATCGCCAGGTGACCCGTGGAGTAAACTGCTTGGAAAGATATGGTTGAGAATCATAATAAAGTAATGTTGGATTTCGATAACATCGTCAAATAAACAACAGCGACAATGCTGGATTGTGACAAGACACGAGTTATAAATTCTAGTAAGGTTTTCGCCCAGAGTCAGTCGCTGGTAAGTATTGATCACGAATGTCGTGAGTCTAATATACGGAAGATGGCTACTTCGATAATGAAAGTAATCGTAGCACATCCCAGACCGATTCCGAGAATTACAAACGCGAAGCTCAAGTCTTCCATAGTTAGCACTCGCAAGTGAAGCTCATACGCAATTCATTTGAGTTGTCAAAACTGCCGGTAGATTTGCTATGAGATTACCGGTTCATGAGAAATCGATGATCAAACGAAAAAAGATGTTTTTTTATTCACCGGCCGATATCTCAGCGACAAATTATTGTACAGGAAAAAAACAAAAATCGAATCGAAGGTTAAGAATCAGGCTAAATGACTGTGTTATTGGTGCCCTCAGAAAAAAAATTTCGGAGTCCGGGGACAACTTGGAAAAACGAAAATAAAAAAAAAAAAAAATTTTTTCCGACATTTCTTTTCAGTGTGGCATGACCGATGGCCAAAAAAAATCTTCCGTCATTTGGTTTTAAAACTAGAAATGTCAAGCTTCAAAATGCTTCTTTATTCATCTCAATACGACAATTTTTCGCAAAGTTACAGCCACGCAAAAAACACGTAAGAAATTGGGAAAATTGCTTGTTCCTTCAATTTTGTGTTCAAGTGTAGTTTCATTTCAGTGTATGTTGAATTATGAATCCCTGATTCATGTCCAATGACCTTGAAAGCGTGAAAAACAAGCTTATAGCGTAATTTCAATTTCAAACCGACATATTAGTAGCGCCATTTTGTTTTTGGAGATTCACTATTTTTTTTCAAAATTTCGCATCGTTTCGATGAAGAAAGCAAATTTTTCTTATGTTGACATTTAAGCTATGATAAATAAACTTGACAAACATTTCGTCTTCTAAAATTTCAAAAAATAAAAATTCGACAGGCACGGTTAAATATTAAGATAGGTTGCGGAAACTTCGCGAGCATTTTTTTTAAACATTTGGAACCTATTTAGGGGGTTATCCAATTTTATTTAAAAAATGACCTTCGATAAGGACCACTCTAATACTCATCTAAATGAGGTAATCTACGCCGATTCGACCACCTTTAAACCTTGCACTTATTGATTCATCTAAAAAATGTTCACGTAATTGTACCCAAAAAAGAGCCCGTCATGATTTTTGTGGAATTTTTTGACAATCCGTTTTCGAGATATGATTTTTTTTCGAATGCAGATTTTTTAAACGCTCATTCATTAAAAGTTGACTGAGTACACGATTTCGTCGATTTGAAGATGATGGTAATTTTATTATTTCTTTCGAAAAATTTCTAGAAAAACTTCAACAAATTCAAGAGTTTTTGGCGCCGGTCCCAATTTTGTATCGTTTGTATTTCTTTACTCTGGGTGATTTTCAATTTTTCATTTTAATCTATTTTTTAATCAAATTAGATTTTTCTTCCGTAATCCATCCAAAAATTATGTTTCAGTTCATTCCAAATAATTTCCAGTCAATTCTAATTGTTAAACATTTAGTTATTATTGTGTATTATAATAAGTAGTGTATAATCCTTAAAATTTGACATAAAATATTCACCAATATTTTTTTGAAAATTGAAACAAAAAAATTAAAACATTTGCTAGCACTTGAAAATTTTCGGAAAAGTCGATGTTAATACTATCCGTTTATTTCGATAGCATTTCCTTTTTGCATGTTACAATTCTCCGAGTTAATATTAGTTGCATTATTTAGGAGCCGTCCATTTTCTGTCAAAACTGTGCATCTGCAAACCACGCGATTCAAGCGCTAAAAACCGATATTTTTTTCAAGTCCAAAGACAATTTAAGAAAACAAAAAAATATGTACCCAATATTTATTCCGATTGCGCTACAAGTATCTCTACCAAAAAAAATTATCGGAAGATTCTAAAACGAGATATTCCAATCGCCAAAATGCATTTTATCCATCTCCATACGACTATTTTTCTTTAAATCACAGCCTCCCAAAAATCACCGAAAAATTGGAAAAAACAATCTGTTCCTTTATAATTTCGGATAAGTGTAGTATACAAATCAGTAGCAAACGAACTTACCGGTCCGTCGATGGGTAACGATTAATCCACTTCGGAGATCCTGACGATTAATCGAGACAAAAATCTTTCGGTAATAAGTGCTTCAGATGAATTCTCTTCCTTCTGTGTCAACGAAAGTAGATCCGCGCACGACGTCAGAAACTATGTTACATGTGAACCGTTCGATCAGACACTCGTACTGGGAATGAGCAAGTTTGCTCGAACATTCCGTCAATATTCGTATTTTGTATTTTGTTCATATTTCACCATAGCAACCGAGTTCGGGTCGATATCCATTTGCAATAATGTCTTCTAATGTGATTGCAAGTTGCACTTGCAATCGTATTACAAATTCAAAAGGTCGCTCGGTGAACACGTTAGGCGAGAAAAGTGCATGGCGTGGGGAAGCTATCCATTATGACAATGTCCCGTTTCCACTCCTCACGCGATATAGTTCGAGCTTTGCGACACGTATGCGCTATGCGAAACAACCTACATTGAAATAATTCTATTTGGGCGTAATTGCATTTTTCACGAATTCCAACCGTTTGTTCTAAGCGCGAAGTCCCGATGGCGCGTGCCAGAAACAACGGGACATGATATGTATAATAGACTGGTTTTTAGGAAAAAAAAATTTCGCGAAACTCTCTACATTTAAAGTGGATGCTATAACAAGACTCCTGTCCAAATTTGAGCTCAATCGGACCCTTCTAAGAGGTTCCGCCGCGATGAAATCGATTTTGCCTTTGATTAACACGTGAGATAATTATTTTTCCAGTAATAAGCGCCGCGTTCAGCCAATATAAGTATCCGGCCATCGAAACTAAGTGTAATCGATCGTATTACGTTCCCTTGAAATAGAAAAAAATAGGTATCGTGACGAATTTTTTTTTATTAACAAAAATAATTAAAAACGTAAAAAATTATTTAAATTCGAAAGATCGGTCATGTAATGAATTTACAATTTCCAATGGGATACAATGCAAGCAGACGGGTAGAAAAAGTGATGAATGCAACTAATTCACTCATTAATCAATTCTTTCATTAATTAAACAATAACAATTAATTGATATTCGAATCCAGAAATCTTTAACCAATTGTAACCCAGAACCTTGTCATGAAATTATGTGGATTAAGGTGCTATAACAAGACTCCTGTCCAAATTTGAGCTCAATCAGACCATTCTAAGAGGTTCCACCGCGATCGAAATCGATCACGTCTTTCTTCCGAATTAAGCCCATTTTTTGACGTTTTTAAGTATTGTTATTAATTTTTAAAAAATGTCATCGTTGTATCCATTTTTTTCTATTGGAAGGGATCGTAATACGATCGTTTGCACTTAGTTTCGATGGCCGGATACTTATATTGGCCGAATGCGGCGCTTTTTACTGGAAAAATAATTATCTCACGTGCTAATCAAAGGCAAAATCGATTTCATCGCGGCGGAACCTCTTAGAATGGTCCGATTAAGCCCAAATTTGGACAGGAGTTTTGCTATAGCACCTAAATCCACATAATTTCAGGACAAGGTTCTGGATTGATATTTAAATAACAATTAATTGTTATTGTTTAATTAATGAAAGAATTGATTAATGAGTGAATTAGTTGCATTCATCATTTTTTCTACCCATCTGGTTGCATTGTATCCCATTGAAAATTGTAAATCCATTACGTGACCGATCTTTCGAATTAAAACAATTTTTTTACGTTTTTAATTATTGTTGTTAATAAAAAAAAATTCATCACGGTACCTATTTTTTTCTATTTCGAGGGAACGTAAAACGATCGATTGCACTTAGTTTCGATGGCTGGATACTTATATTGGCTGAATGCGGCGCTTTTTACTGGAAAAATAATTATCTCACGTGTTAATCAAAGGCAAAATCGATTTAATCGCGGCGGAACCTCTTAGGATGGTCAGATTAAGCTCAAATTTGAACAGGAGTCTTGTTATAGCATCTACTTCAAATGTGGAGAGTTTCGCAAAAACTTTTTTTCCTAAAAACCAGTCTAATGTATAATGGTTGAATTTTAATATAGTTTCGAAGAATAATATCTTAATATTAAAACAGGACGAGTGAGGCTCGTATTTTTTCCTTTCGATTCGCACTTCATATGACATATCACCACGAGTCTTACTGGTGGTTGCTGGTGGTTGAAGGTTGAAGGATTAAGGAGGCTCGGTCACGGAGGGGCGGGTTCCGCGGGCGTTTAAGCGGGGCCCATTTTTTCTCTCCTCTGATCGCCGCTGATTTTCTTCTGACACCGCGAGCTGACAGTTCGAGATTTTTATTGTGACAGAAAATATGCGTTAAACTAACCCGATTCTAAGGCTATGACAGTTTGGTTAGCGCCGCCGCAAAGCGGTGGATCGAGCCAGGACTAAACAAACGAACACCTGATTCCTGTGACGCTGCCAGATCTTCACACGTTCGCGAAACCCATCGGAGTTTTAAATATTTCGACATTTTAACATTGGATATCTTTTTACATAAGTCGATGACCCACAACTTTTTCATTATATTTGGAATCTTCATGACCTAATCAACGTTGCTGTGGTTTTTTATCAATATCTGTTGTCTGAGTGCAAAAATATCGCTTCATACAAGTCTTTTGGGGGTGCATCTTCCATAAGCCCTGTGTTAAAAATCCCAAGTTTAACTATTTTTATCTCTTTTATTCAGTCGTTAACCTTATCTGAAACTTTGCATACGTGAATATGGGTACATTATCTATGATATACTTGAAAATTATTTTTTTCTGTTGTTGAGACGTTAGCAACGGAGCCTCCTTAAACATCGATCACTCTAGTTTTGCTATGGCGCCAAGCAATTGTGCCCCTGGCATTATCCTCATACTCTTTCCTTTTGAATATTTCATATCGATTGCTTAAGTGATACGCATTCAAATTGTGTCACGCGGTCGGGAAACACCACGTTATCGATACGGGATGGAGGAACACGTCAGCCACCTTCTCTCCGACCTTCGAGCTCCGTTTACGAGCATGCACGGGTGAAGTTTCAAGGGTCTGCACAATTATTTATTTATTAATGATCGGTTCCTTATAAAGGGTGCTTTGTGACGGTCAAAAAATTTTCTTTCGGGATTTTGATGTCAATACGTTCAAAATGTCCTTAAACATTCGGAAACGACGTTTGGGCAAAATGGCTGGATGTATGTGGGTGTGTGTGAGCGTGTGTGTGTAACGGCCTCCCAAATTTCGACCGTCTATAACTCGAGAACGGTTTAAGCTACAGCGCTCAAACTTTGCACACATATGCAGCCTTATAATGTCTATGTCATTTGTAATTCCCGCGATAATTGCCAGAGGCGCTCGGATTTGACAGCGTTTTGAAATTTCCAAAAAATGTCTGTGTCCACTCTAGCGTCCGGAGTTTCTGAGTTATCGGTATAAATAGTTCTCCGCAAAGACAATGATGCCCACGGATGTTTAGAATTCAATTTGGGCCGGATCCATCAGAGAGTTCTATAGGATTTCGAATTTTGAGAAAAATTTACGTTTTGTTCCAGTTCACGTCAGCTTCGAACGATCGAAACCGAACTTGGTAGATATCAGGAACATTATTCAACCACACTATGTATCAAATTTGGTAAAGATCGGTTGAGAGGATCGAATTTTAAAGGACTTGGAATTTTGTAGGAGTTTGAATTTACCTAAACTAGCTGCAAGTTAAAACTTGCAATTTGCTTCCTCCGCACTTTAGCCGATGGACGAAATCCTTTATGAGGAAGCCAGAATTAATAAGGAAAAAGGTACTCATCGGAATCGTTATAAAGGGCTTCGTCCATAGGCTCAAGTGCGAAGGAAGCAAATTGCAAGTTACAACTTGCAGCTATTTTTTTCTTTCGAATTCTTTCTGTGTAACGTACGAGCACGGGTGGGCAAGTTTTGAGAGGAAGTATTTAAAAAAATACAGATTCTGATACAAAATACTGTTTCACTTATTGTAAGTGCAAGCTGTTAATTATTGTTTTTGGAATCGATTTTTCAGCTGTGATAGAGCGTTCGCAACGTCAAACCGTTTTGACAGTTTCTATACTATCACTAATTCTATTTGAGGTAGTCCATAACAAATCGACAAGGTTTTTCCCTGACCCTTTTGATTCAGCTAATTATTGAAGTGAAACTTCTTTAGCGGCGAGTGAAATTTCAAGGACGTGTCACGTTTAGGCAGATTTCGTTACGCGAGAGAGAAGAAAGATATTATGTAGAGAGAAGGAGAAAGAGAGCTATACATTCCGTCACTACGGGAGTGGGGCAAAATAGAGATATTCATTGCGAATGCACAGGAGTGGGGTCAACGAGGGGTAATCCTTCCTATGCCCCGGGAGTGGGGCAGGAGAGGGCGACGTATACAGGATACAAAGCGATAGAATAAGATAGGCTCGTGCATATGCGCGTTATAGATGTATGCGTCAGTCAGACGCTGTATATAAACAACTGAGGTACCATGCACGTGCTGTATAATTAATATTTATCATTGTGTTTTGTGATTATTCATATTTCCTACGTGTGTGTACTGTGATTGTTCGATTATATCTGTGAAGAGTTATTATGTAAGTACATTGAAACTATCAAATTTGTATCGATAATGACGTTTCTAAGCTTATACTGTTTTTAAAGTCATACTGGGGGGACCGGCGGGCGAAAAGTTTGTCCAAAATGGGTGAATCGTGGATTTACAAGTCGAGATTATTGGTACATCTTTAGGCTTACGAATAGAACGTCCGGCATGCAACGCTCTTCCCGTCGCGAGATCGTACTATTTTTCTGTGCTATTTTCGAGATCGTGCTATTTTTCTGCCTTCAGGATCTTTTTTGTGTCATGATTTGTAGGCAGGTATGGACCTTCCACTCCTATGACGCGAAGAACGACGGCGTCGGCTTGAGAATGACAGCGAGAATGAAATGTCACCTCCGTTTCTCTCATTCTAACTCCACTGTCGAATTAACATCAGCTGTTTCTGTGGTCATTTTGATTGTTCGGTGTACAAATAATTATGCCGAAATTAACGGCAAAACACAATTAAAGAAGGATATACTCGGAGTCCCAAAAATAGCGAAAAAGTGTAGCACAGCATTCTCGATAATATAGTCTATGTATTCATGTTCGGAAATTCGTTAACCGATGGAAATTTCAAATCAAACTTTGATCATTCTCAAAAGATTTTGCGTTTGAAACATAAAATCTTTTCCCTTTCCACATTGTTACTTTACACAAATTTTGTATTATTGTATTTCTTTCAAGTTGCTCTCTCTCTCTCTCTGCCTCTCACACTAAATCTCTCTTATTCTTTATTTTTTAAGAAGTTTCGCTTCTATCATGTGCACGGTGTTGCACACGTTTGGGTTTTTCAAATATGTTTTTGTACCAACTAAATGGAGTATTCACGGTTTTTTTTCAAGTTTTTTTATCAAACCAGTTCAAAAGTTATGATTTTTTTTCGAAATCCTACCTTTTTTTTAAACGCTCGTAACTTAGGAAATAATGGCTTGAGTGGAATTTTCCTTTCTTTTTAAATGTTGGGTTTTTGTCCAAATAAAAAAAAAAATACTCGAAAATTTTAAGAACTTTTTTTGACCTCTATTTTGGCATTTTTGAGCTTTACACATTTTTTTCGAACTGTATGTCATATTTAATTTTTTTTTTTATTTATATGTTGAAGTACACATAATTTAACGTCTGACCTGTAAGTTTCATGATGGTGTTCGGCCGCGTTCTTTTTTTATTGAATTTTGAATGTTTCAAAACCAAATTTTATTGGTTTATAAGAGCCTAACTTTTGAAAATTTTGAAAACATTTTTTTATAATTTATAATTTTAAAGTATGGTTTATTTGAATGGACCGAGAATTGGTCGAGTTATTACCTTTTGAAAGTATAATATCAAAGTAAATATATTGTTTTGTTGTTTTCAAATTTGGAAAAAGTTTTCTAGCAAAATTGTTTTTTTTTTTTTCAAATTTGATCGTTATAAAATTTGAAGTACAGGATCGTAATTGTTCGACAGATATGGGGGACCAATTTTGAAAAAAAAATAATAATTTTCCTAGAAAACTTTTTCTAAATTTGAAAACAACAAAACAATATATTTACTTTGTTATTATACTTTTAAAAGGTAATAACTCGGACAATTTTCGGTACATTCGAATGCACCATACTTCAAAATTATAAATTATAAAGAAGTGGTTTCAACATTTTTAACAGTTAGGCTCTTATAAACCAATAAAATTCGGTTTTGAAACATTCAAAATTTAATAAACAAGAACGCGGCCGAGAACCATCATGAAACTTACGGACAATACGTTAAATTATGTGTACTTTAACATATAAATTTTTCAAAAAAATCAAATATGACATACAGTTCGAAAAAAATTTGTAAAGCTCAAAAATGCAAAAATAGAGGTCAAAAACAGTTCTTAAAATTTTCGAGAATTTTTTTTCGAACAACTTGGACAAAAACCCAACATTCAAAAAAAAAAAAAGAAAAATTCCACTTAAGCCATTATTTCCTAAATTACGAGCGTTTAAAAAAGAAGGTAGGATTTCGAAAAAAATTAATAACTTTTGCACTGTTCGATAAAAAAAATTGAAAAAAATCGTGAATACTTCATTTAGTTGGTACAAAAACATGTAAAATAATGAGCTGAATCAAAAAGGGTCAGGGAAAATCCTTGTCGTTTTGGTATGGGTTACCTCCTATAGAATTATTTACACTCTAGAAGATTCATTAAAAAATAATAACGAGTCTCGCAGATTCGATCAAGGGGATGTGCTCAGTTTTTCCCCTGTCGTTCTCTTCTCGCTAGATTACGAGCGATGATGACGCAATTTCACTCGCACGCGTGGTGGCTAAGGCAAAGTAGGTTATTTTCTCGAGACGCAGTAGTTCAAAATTGGTTGAGATAAGATTTATGAATCATTACACTTTTTTTTACCGCAGCTGACCAAATATTTGAAATAATGCGAAACTGCGTGTGATTTCGCAACGCTTAGATCCTTTTTACTGATACATGAATGGTGCGTCAAATGATAGTACCTACGTCAAATCATAATTTTTTCAATATTCACGCCGTGGTAGTGAAGTTTGAAATCTTTTATCGAATATTCGTCGCAAATTATTTCGATATTGGTTGTTTCCATTGAAGATCGCATAATATACTTTATATCCATCGAATCAAATGAAATTTCAAACCGCTCGTGAATATGTCTCTGGATTAAAGTCTTGCTTCTTAAGGATTCACGAGTTTTGACCATGCCGTGAATGTTCGGGCTCACGAATAGCTAAACTAATAATGAATTAACACTCAGAGGTTTCAATGTATCACTTATAATAATAATTTGAGTCAAATTCGACAATATTGGCGGGTGGCTAATTGACGTTCTGTCAGGAACTGTACAACTGTTCAACCGTTCCAGGCGATACTTCTCATTACTATAATTAATTTATCGACAATAACTGAGTAGATTCGTTTGAATGTAAGTAAAATTTGTATTTCAAGCTATATTTGCAAAATAGCAGTGGATTTTCTAAATATCCAGAAAAAATGTTTTCATTGGTACCTTTTTAAATTTATGGAAAGGGTAAAAAATGTTTTTTCCCTGAAACAATAAATATGGCTTGGAAAAGGATCAATTTAAATTTTGAAAACTGATCGATTTGCTGTAGGATCGTTAGTTCATGTAATATCGATGATCATTAAAAAAATTACGTTTTTTGATTCAGCCCCCGATATCTCATCGACCCACTGTCATACCGAACGAACAAATAAATCAAAATACAGTTTAAGAATTAGGCTGAATGACGTTAGCCTTCATGAAGTCAGAAAAAATTTTTTGAGCCCAGGAAAAACTTTGAATAAATAAAAAAATTTTAACAACTTTTCTTTGCGATATTTTTCTTTTGACTACGCCATGAGTGATTAAAAAAAAAAAATGTTCTACCATACGATTCAAGTTTAAAAATCCATACTTTCTCATCTAAATACGAAAATTTTTCACGAAGTTACAGCCTTCCAAAAATCACTCCGAAGAATTGTAAAATATTCCTGCTCTTCGAATTTTCTCGTTAAGTGTATAAGCAGAACGTCTATTTAGTTTCAGCGTGCGATTAGTTTCAACGCTGCTGCTCTGCACGCGCGACAAATTTAAGGCGGCAAAGTCGACCTTGACGTTAGTCTACGTCTTGCTTGAACGTCGCTGTTTCGACGTATATCGGAGACAAATAACTTTTTTAATAAGCGGAATAAGCCGTGCTCTCGTTCGGTGTTCCTGCCGCGTGAGCGCCGAAGCACTCGGCATTACTGCAACACTAGATGCGGAGAAATTTTTTAATGCAATTGCAGCAACATTGCCAGTTGGATTATCGGATTTCTTCGCCTTCACAATTATTTTGTCCACAACTGTTCGAGCCTCTTGGACAACAACATGAGGTACATGGTTGTGGTCCGACTCATTTAAGACTTTGCCTATAAATCAATAACAGCAGCAATAAAAACACTACATTGATATCACACTGACACTGATCAACACGATACTCGACAAAATACTGATCACAATATTGAACTGACCGGTTCGCGTTTTCAAATCGGTATTCACGCGTCCATCACACGCACCGTTACGATATTTTACACACAGCTAAGTCCACGATTTTTTCCCTTCGTAAACAAGATTATATAAATGTCCATTTAATGAAAGTAAGGGTTTGCCCTTTTGGCTTGAAAACAATTTCAGCGGCATCGTGCGTGCACGTCACGCTCCAAAAATCTTTTAATACTGAAATTGAACACAAATGTCTGGCATTCGTGTGATTAATCATCATATTATATTATCATAAATCATAATAATAATATGATTTATAATCACTTTACTTTCTCATTCATCTCATGTGAACAGTGATTCTCTCATAGGATTTTTCCAATAAGGTTCAGATCACAATAATAATATGATAAAAATGTAAAAGAATACACGATTCACTCGATTTGTTCACTTTTACCTATTTTGTTTGGCGTTCTGTCGTCGGCGAATAGTCGCATCGGCGTTTTGTCGCCCGGTGTTTTGGGTATTAGGCATAAATGGCCGTTGGCAAAAAAGGCCGGGACAAAATAGCCGGACCAAAAAGGCCGGGGAAAAAATGGCCGACGGAATAAATGGCCGTCGGACAAGATGGCCGCGGAAAAAATGGCCGAGGATAAAATGGCCGGGGTAAAATGGCCGAGGATAAAATGGCTGGGAAAAAAATGGCCGGGGATAAAATGGCCGAGGGAAAAATGGCCGGGACAAAAATGGCCGAGGATAAAATGGCCGGGGAAAAAATAGTAGCGTGCTTAAGGTTAGTTTCGGTCAGCTTGGGTTAGTTCAGATCTGCTTTTATCGATTTAGTTTGGGTTATTGAGGTTATTTAGGTTATTATACAGTAGTTAGGTTGTAGAGAGGTGGCGGGGTGGGCGGAGGGGGGGGGGGGGTTGAAATTATACGGCCGTCTTTTTGATTCGGGATGGAATCACAATACTGTGAATCATCGATACAATTCTGTTGATCCACAAACGGGCGCTCATATACCAAATATTACGCCAGAGTCGTTTATTTTTTCGATCAGCCATTCTTTTTGTCGGCCTTTTTTTTCATCGGCCATTTTTTCAGTCGGCCATTTCTTCGGCGGCTTTTTTTCCAGCCATTTTGTCCCCGGCCATTTTTCCCCGGCCATTTTTTACCGGCCATTTTTTCCCCGGCCATTTTTTACCGGCCATTTTTTCCCCGGCCATTTTTTACCGGCCATTTTTTCCCCGGTCATTTTTTCCGCGGCCATTTTGTCCAACGGCCATTTATTCCGTCGGCCATTTTTTCCACAGCCTTTTTGGTCCGGCCATTTTGTCCCGGCCTTTTTGTCCTACGGCCATTTATTCCTAGATCCGGTGTTTTGTCGCCCGGTGTTTTGTCGCCCGGTGTTTTGTCGCCTGGCGTTTTGTCGCCCGGCGTATAGTCGTCGGCATGTCACCCTAAAAAATACTATTTCACAAAAGCCCTCTGAATTTAAACAAAATCGGTCAAGTGGTCCACGAGAAATCTCGCCTGCCGATTTCAAAATTAAGTTTCGTGATAAACGCATTCAAGGGTTTGATAAAGTTTCTCGTTAGCCGCAGATCGGTGGGAGAACCGTGACACAATTAGCGATAACTCAGTCAATTTATAAGAATTCCTCAATAAGATCTCTAGAAAATACTTTTAAATAGTTCTTCTTTTTACAATTGCAAAAAAAAATCTTTTTTTTGCTAGCCCTTTCGTTTAACGTGATGTGATACATATTTTTCTCGTTATCTCTTGCTCCAGCCCCAACCCACCCATGGCGCTATCTCACTCGCACTTATTGCGACCCAGTCGATCTATCCCATCACTTCAACGACCACTTCAACAGGCATCGTAAATTCCAAACGTGAAAACAATTTTCGGTCTAAAAGAAGTGGGGAATGTATACTCCGTCGTGGGATCGTTGCGCTATAAATATAATGACACGTAGATATAACGCTAAACGTTCGCCGGTTTTCAATCGGGTGACAACACCAGTCCTCTTTTTCGAGGTGAAAAAAAAAAACGTCGCTCGATAATCAGTAAGTTTTAAAAGTTCATGCTAATAATGAAGTATTCATTTTAAAAAAATTCAAATAGCATTTTGATTAAATTCTGTTTTTAATTCCCATCAAATTTTTTCGTGCCAGTGCTTGTAATTTAACAATAATATATTGAACTAACACAATTGAATTGTAAGGTTCCGAGACTGAAGAAACTTTTTTTTGAAAACGAGAACGATCATAATATTTTGCAGCTAACAATTGTTTGTCCGCGTTATCGCCGTTCCGCTATCCGAATACATTGAAGCCGGTTTCGACGAAAGAATTTGAGAAATCTTGCTTATTGGTACAAATACATTGAATAATGCCAAGAGTTATGTATGTTAATATCGAAAAAATCGAGACGTCTCAAACTATGGATATTTTTAGCTTGTACACGTTTTTTCTAATATAAATTTGTAGAGAATTATGTGAAAGAATTTTACTTTTGATTCGACGAATTCAAGTATTAAAGTAAAATAAATAAAAGATGCCTTCTTGATATGTCTGCGAGACTGGTTTTTTGGAAAAAAAATTTTCCCGGAATTCTCCACATTTAAAGTAGATGCCAAGACAAGACAAGACACGACAAGATTCCTTGAAAACCACCCTTATGTTCGAAAGTAAGATTAGAAAATTTTTCTTTGGAATATATGCAACTGAAATCATTTCTGGGGACCAACAAGAGTCACCTCTATCCAAGGAAAGAATCGGAATTCATTTTAGGGGTTGTATTTTCGTTCCGTAGTGTCTGTAGCTTAGAAAAATCGTTTTTTTATCGAAAAAGCTCTTGAGAATTTTAGCTACGAAGTGTCGACTTTCTGAATCACTTGGGATATCTACAGGGAACAGTCATAGCCCCGGTTAGTCATGGATACCATCTTGGGGGTTGTATTCAAACCCTCTCGTGGACGGAATTCAGACATGTGTCGATTTCTCAGCAACAAAATTGTTGTGGATTTTTCTATGCTATCGTCAGAACATGGAATCACATCTGAGAATCCTCAAGAATTCCTCGTATCTATAGCGAATCTTCGATTCGAATATGGGGGTTGTATTTCATCCCTCTCGTGGACGGAGTCCAGCAATGTCAATTTCTCAGGAATAAAATTGTTGCTGATTTTTCTATGCTATCGTCAGAACATGGAATCACTTCTGGGCGGCCAGAAGAGTCAACCACACTCCCGCCATATTGGATCCGCCATCTTGGATTCCGTGATTCTGAAAACGAACTCATATCTAGCGATCCTGAAAACTTCTGAATCGACATTTCCGAACCATTCCGATAACATTTCCAATCCGCCATATTAGATCCGCCATTTTGAATTTTGAAGATTCATTGAATCTGACCCCATTTTTGAAATCAGTAACCACGAAAACCCTCATATTCCCAGTTTCAAGGAATTTGACTGCAAGGAAAAATGTATGCTCAGAAGGGTTGGAAGATATCGTGAAAAAATTACCTACCGACCAACACTGACGTGAGGGTAGCTCACACACATTAGGGTAGATAACCAGGGTTGTGATAGAGTGCAAGTTTATCATACCCCATCACTTTGTATTGACAAATATTTTCTTCCATGGAATTCAATATAGTAATAAAAAACAGTGAACGGGAATTTTTTATTGTGGAGGGGGCGCATCAACGGGTAGTTTTCAAGAGCCGCGGGGGTTGAAATACGCGAAAAGAGGGAAATTTGTTCCTAAAGTCATTCCAATGCATTTCGCAATTCATTCCGAAGGGTTTGAATCATTGGTTCCATTCATTCATCGTAAAACTACAAAAATCGCCTAAACACGGGGTGCATTTTTGTTATTGTTAATAAATGTTGATGGATGTTCATATATGGCCATACCCTTCAAAAAGTAGAAGAACGTCGCATGTCTAATCCGAAAAGAAATCGAAGATATCTCAATTTTTCGGGAAGTTATGAATTTTTAAACGCGTTTCTGGGATGAATATGTCCTAGTGGGTCTTAAAGGGTTAACACGTGAGAATAGTATATTACGATACAAGGGCGAAAATATTTTTTCTGACGAATGTGAGTTTGTAGCACGAGCCGAAGGCGAGTGCTGCAATCACACGAGTCAAGAAAAGGTTTTTCGCACGAGTATAGTATACATTTTTATTGCACGAGGTGCGTAGATGCGATTTGACGCGAACGAAGTGAGCGGAAAAATCGCACCTTACGCACGGCGTGTCATAAAATTCTTTTTCCATTAAACGCGCCGCACTCGGCTAATATAAGTATCCGGCCATCGAAACTAAGTGCAATCGATTGTATTACGTTTCCTTCAAATAGAAAAAAAATGGGTACCGCGATGACATTTTTGTTTTATCAACAACAATAATTAAAAACGCAAAAAAAATGGGTTTAATTTAAAAGAAAGATCACGTAATGGATTTATAATTCCCAATTGGATACAATGCAAGGGGATAGGTGGGAAAAGTAAAAAAAAAAAAAAAATAATAATAAAATGGAACGATGGAAATGCAATCAATAGCTTTTTCCTGCAATCGTTTATTATACCTAATTCTACATGATTTAATAACAAAAAGTTCTGGGTCGATATTTAAATATAAATTAATCGTTATTGTTGAATAATTATTGATGAGAGAATTAGTTGTATTTATCACTTTTCCTACCCATCCGCTTGCATTGTATCCAATTGGAAATCATAATTTCATTACGTGCTCTTTCTTTCGAATTAAACCCATTTCTTCGCGTTTTCAATTATTGTTGTTGATAAAAAAAAATGGTCATCGCGGTACCCATTTTTTTCTCTTTGGAGGGGACGTAATACAATCGATTGCACTTAGTTTCGATGGCCGGCTGCTTATATTGGCCTAATGCGGCGCTTTTTACTGGAAAAATAATTTTCTCGTGTTAATCAAAGGTGAAATCGATTTCATCGCGGCGGAACGTCTTAGAATGGTCCGATTGCGCTCGCATTTGGACAGGAGTCTTGTTATAGCATCTACTTCAAATGTGGAGAATTCTGGGACAAATTTTGTTCCTAAAAACAAGTCTAATGTCTACACTAGACTGGTTCAAAATTTTTTTAATTTTCTTCGGTTCTGCACCCTTAAATGTTAGTTAAGGTCGTCAAAAGTACCCACCTGAAATTTAGGCAGCCGAGCTCTTGCGTAAAAAGTTCCCGCTTTACGTTTTTAGCCGTTTTTTTTTTTTACGATTCTCGCGATATCTCATGAACTATGATATTTACACGAAAATGTCGAAGGAAATCCTATGGTGTGTTTTTAGCGTCACGCATGAATATAATCGAGTTTTTGAAACCTTAGAATGCGAACGGAGCGCTGTTGCCCAACGTCAATTGATACAGGTGGTTATCTGATTGCTTGCAGGTAAGGTCATTAGGGCTGAGATTTCCGGAATTGAAAATAAAGGAAATCATATAATATTCGGAGCTCCGACACGATGAAGTTTTTCGTCTTTGTAATCGTTTTCTACGTCGCCATTGGGCTTGCATACGCCGAGGTAACTCACTCACGTGAATTTCTCGCATCAAAAGTCAAAGTTTCGTTGGATATTAATGGCATTGAATTATTTTACAGTCGACAAACCACTGTCCGAGCACATTAATCTCTCTCGTGGAATATTGTCAGGCAAAAATTGATTATGCTGGCTGCATGGTACGTAGAACTAATACCTTTGGTAACGTCCGATAAATCCACCTAATGGATTCTTTTTGGATCTTTCGAGGCGTTTATGCGGACGAGAAAAAATATGACATATTGTTCGATTTCTACTGTCTGTTTCAGGAAGAGTGCTGGACCCCGGATTATATTTGGTTTGTGGATAACTTCGTTTGTCCACGTTCTAAGGAAGTCGCAAAGATATACTGCGACACGATGGAGAGCAAAGTCGCTTGTCTTGTTGGTTGAATAATTTTTCTACATATGGGAAAAATCGTCCGAAATTGCCCGATTTCAAGCCCTCTATCTGCGGATGTGGTCGATAATTTTTTTAAATATCTTTTTGATGCTACGACTTATCTTATTTGTTTTAGCTTCTTTCGAAGCCGCTTCCTCTACCCTACCCAATTTTCGACAGTTAATCGACATTCAACGTAGTTTTAAAAAATGTAACATAGTAGAAAATAATCAAAGAATCTCTTGTCTATAAAAAATAATCGAAATATCAATTTTTTGCAAGACCGATTTCATTTTCTCTGATCGGAAACCATTATGACATATCGAGGTTTCGGAAAATATCATTCTGATCGTAAGATCCGAAAGATACTAGAAGTAAAGTTCATTGACCACATCGAGGGATGGCAGGGTTTTAATCGGGCAATTTTGGGCGATCCGCCCTATATATACGATGAAACTCGTAATTTCTCCGGTATTCATTCTGCCAAATAATGGGTAACTAATTTCCCTCGCCTGTTCAGGATAAGTGCTTTTGGGAACGTAACGCAGAGATTATCTGTCCCTCGTCGAAAACGCCCGAAGAAATTGTGAATTACTGCTCAAGCCGAGACAACCCTAAAAATTGTATCGTAAGTTTAAGAATCATTCTATCGGTATGGAAGTAGCTTAATTGAATACATGCTGCATTCGAGTTTCCGTACGGCGAAAAAAATCTTTCCTGATGTATTACTGACGTCTGTTTAAGATTATGTGCGGAAAGGTAGACCCGGGGCATGTCAAGGCTGAGGAACTAATTTTTTGCCCCGTAAATATCACAGGAGTTCTGCTGTACTGCCTTAACCGAACCGTCACCGACGCTTGTCTCGTATGTTGAATCATTCTCCTATGCATTGATATCCAAATGGGCGGTTCCAACAATTGGAATACCGACTTTGGGATTCGCTGTCGGCGATTTTTTTTTAATTCTAGGGATGAAAGTTTCCATCGAGAATTGAACTCTTTATTTTTTTCAGATTTTTTCCTTGGCTATTTACACTTGAATTGTATAGGTCATCCTGTGAATTTATCATGTTGTTTGTCATTGATCTCTCAACGAGTTTGGATAAGAAAAGAAAATTAGTCACGACCAAGTTTTCTACATATAAGAGGCTCGAATAGTTGAAAAAAATACAAAAACATTTTTGGGCCTTAAAAAATTAGTTTATGACACGCTGTGCGTAAAATGCGATTTTTACGCTCACTCCGTTCGTGTCAAACCGCATTTACGCACCTTGTGACAAAAAAAAATTTGTCCGATACTCGTGCGAAAACCGTTTTCTTGACTCGTTTGATTGCAACACTCGCCTTCGGCTCACACCCGTCAGAAAAATGTTTCCGCACTTGTATCATAATGTACTATAAAATCGCATTTAAAATACACTCATCAAAAAAATTGACGGACCAGACATTTTTTCCATTTTTACGTGATTTTTGCTTGACTGTAAGTTCGCGAAAAATTGTCGTATTGAGATTAGTGAAAAAGCATTTTCAAGCTTGACACGTCTAGTTTTGAAATCTTACAATGGAATTTTTTCCTCGCCATTAATCATGGCACAAAAAAAAGAAATTTCGCAAAAAAAAATTTCCAAAAAATGTTCCGTTTTTCAGAGTTGTCCCCGGGATCGAGAAAATGTTTTCTGCCTTAATCAATAACACAGTTACTTAGCCTGATTCTTTACCTTCGGTTTGATTTTTTTCCTTTCTTGTGTACGACAATTTGGTGAATGAAAAAACATCTTTTTTCGTTCGATCATCGATATCTCATGAATCGGTTATCCTATAGCAAATCGACCGGCAATTTTGAAAACTCGAATGAACTGCGTATGAGGTTTGATTATTGTTTTGTAAAAAAAAAATTTTTTTTCACCCTTTGCATTCACTTGAAAAAGTGGCAAAAACCCCTTTTTCTGGTTATCTAGAAAATTGACCAGTGCTTTGCAAATATTGCTGAAAGTACACATTTTTTTGGGTGCCACGCTACCTCAATGTATCCCTAATAACCTTGTAAAATTTCGAATTGAATGAATTCGAATGAAAAAAATGTTTTTTCATTCACCGGCCGATATCTCAGCGAAAAGTTGTAGTACAGAAAAAAGAAAAAAATCAAATCAAAGATAAAGAATCAGGCTAAGTGACTGTGTTATTGATTAAGTCAGAAAAAATTGTCTCGATCCCGGGGACAACTCTGTAAAACGGAAAAAATGTTGGAAATTTTTTTTTGCAAAATTTCTCTTGATTGTGCCATGTCCAATGGCCAGAAAAAAAATTTCATTATAAGATTTCGAAACGAGTCATGTGAAGTTTGAAAATGCTTCTTCATTCATCTCAATACGACAATTTTTCGCAAAGTTGCAGTCACGCGAAAATCACGTAAAAAAATGGAACAATTTTCTGCTCCTTCAATTTTTTTGACGAGTGTATACTTAATAGTCGTTTTTTCGGCCAATGTTCAAAAAAAAACTTTGAATATTTTTTTACGGAAAGCTGAGGAAATTTTACATAGCATGTGTAGAAATCAAGTGGGAATCTATGCAATAACTCGTTGAATGCATAAATCTTTGAAAAACCTACTAAAACCTCAATTTATTTGTTTCATTTGTTTGTTTTGATAAAAAAAAACTTATTCTCGACCGAGTTTTTTATCTGAAAAGGACGCACGTTTTCGAAAAATAATACGAATACTTTTTTCCGTTGTAAACAACTACGTGAAATAGCATTTAAAATAGACACGTCGATTTTTCGGACGATGTATGTTTGAAATAATAATTATTGATATTGTTTCGAAAAGCTGCGAAATTGGTGGACTTCGTGCTCGATTGAGAATTTTTGTGGCCGAAAAATAAAATATTACCGTTTCATTCCTGTCGTCTCTTTCAGGATACCTGTTTGTCGAACACTTCAACGGGTAATGAGTCTGAGAGACCGCTTGTCTGTTCGCAGTCGAGTATCCGTGACGTATTGAACTGCAGCGGGGGAAACCTAAAACGAGATTGTCTCGTACGTTGGATAATTTTTCTATGCACATGGAATTAGCTCATTGGACTCCGTGGCCAATCGAGCATTTATTCGACAAAAAATTGATATGACGATTCGTTTCTTCTATTTGTTGCAGATGAAGTGCTCGTCGCCACACCAGATAACTGAGTCTGAAGAATCGTCTGCGGTGGTACCGCCAGTAGATTACTACACGGTGTTGAAGTACTGCAACACGCAAGCAGATCGCAACGCAACTTGTTTGGTATGCTGAATAATTGTTTCGCACTAGATGCAGAAAATTAAAGGCGATGGAAAATAATCCCGAGGTTTTAGGTGACATTCAGAGGTCTGGCAGTTGGCGAGAAATTAATAAAAAAAGCCATTTCAAACATCGAATTTCTACTTTAAAAATCTTGAATTCGAATATTTCAATCATTGACCGTTCGCAAACAATCGTGAAGAAATCAGCGGAGAAATAATGTCAACATAATTATAAATATCTTCATTATGTAGCGTGTTTGAAGCCAAGAAGAAAGCATGCTTTGCTTCAAATTCCTTAAAAAAAAATTGCCTTCAAATTCCTTCAATCGTTGTCGAGATAAATCAATTTGAATGACTAAATAATATTAATAATTGAAAGACTTAATTTCTCTGTATCTAAATCACGAGCGCTTCGAGTGGAAAACTCTTACATACGTGTCTCTTTATTTGCGACTGATAATGATGTGAAAAATTGTAGGGGATATTTTTTTAGCCAACTGTTCGAAGCGGCCGGTTTTCGCTGGGATGTCTCATACATAGACATAAATAATTCGATAGACTCCGTACCTCATCGAGCATTTACGGAGCCAAGAAGTATTTCACTAATTCGTTCTTTTTCTGTGTTTAAGCCGAGATATTCGGCAACAGGCCGAAATAGTATGCATTATAAACCATTAGGCTGTCCGCCACAAGAGGAACCCACTACAGTGTCGGAGTACTGCGGCAGACGAGTTGATCGCGAAGATTGTATGGTTTGTTGAATAATTTTTACCTTAGAACGAACTTTTCAAGAAGGTATCGATTTCTATCAATTTTTTTTCTCAGAATTCAAGGAAGCTGCAAGTTGAATCTTGCAAATGAATCCCTCAGAACTCAAGGCAGCAACAAGTTGAAACTTTCAAATCGTTTTGACGAAATTCATTAAGCCGCGATCTTAAATTCGCGAACTGTTACTTCAAAAATAAAAACATTGTACGACTTATCTTTCATGATGAAGCCAGGTTCAACAGAAATATTTCCTCACAGTCGAAGATTCGTACAATATCTTCAATCCCGAAGGAGCAATTTGGAAATTTTAACTCGCAGCTTCTTAGATACTGATCGAGTGATTCGGGAGATTCCACTTTTACCTTTCTCGAATCCTGGACAAGCAATTTGCAAGTTTCACATTTTATTTGTTGGAATCAAGTTCCGACCTGGGCCAATCGAAATACAAAAATGAACCATATAAATGTCCATGATCCATTGATCCAATAAAAAGACAGCCTCCGTGCCACATCCAGTATTTCTGCAGCCAAATGGTATTTTACAAAAATATTTCTTTTTTTTTTTCGTGTTCCAGCTTATGTGTTCGGCAACAAATAAAAGCGTTAGATTCGAAGAACCATTTAGTTGTCCCGAGAAAGAAGATTCTGACTCGGTAGTGAATTTCTGTGTGTTACAAAAGAATCAAACGGATTGTATGGTGGGTTGGAATTGTTTTCTCTATTTGAGAAAATAATCGCGAGCGTCGGTATCCTAACATGAATTTATGCAGCCAAGAAGAATCGCAATAGCTCACTCGTTTCGTTAATTTCAGCAAAAGTGCTGGAGACAAGAAAAGGTGATTCAGTCTGATGGGTCGATAGTTTGTCCCGAACGAGCTGATTCCGTCACGGTGTTTGGGTACTGCAGATGGCGAGCAGACTGGAAGGAGTGTCTCGTATGTCAGATTAATTTATCTCTTTATGTAAAAAAATAACCCGATAGAATCTAGGCCGCAGCGTACAGTAATGCAACGAAAACCGTTTTACTGATTAATTACTTCGGTTTGTTTCAGGGGAAATGCCAGACGACGGCCAAAAGACTGAGAAGAACGAAGTCTAACGAACCGATTGTTTGTCCACGTTTTCGGCAAACAGTAGCAGAATACTGCCGAAACCGAACCGACGGTGATGCTTGCTGGGTACGTTGAATAATTATCCCGCCCCCTTATTTTCTCTTTTCCGCTGACCATATGGCTGATTGTCTTTTTGGATCATGTTCGAATTGTGATTCCGGCGGGCCCCCAATCAATTCTGAACGGAACGAAAAATGTTGGCGCCTACCTGGAACCTCCTAGTCCAATTGTAACCTTTGCTACTAGTCAAGTGAAGTTTTGCATTTCTAATACGTGTAATTATTCTAGCCGGTGATCATATCGGTAAGCCGTGTCATTTTTCCGGAAAGATTCCAATATCATATGGAATGATTAATCGTCCCACCAACATAGATTGGAAAGTTTTCAACCTTCGTAGGCTCAAATATTTTTATTTTTGATCAGAATTTATTGCTATCTTGTCGTTATAACGATTGGGACTTGACCCCAATGAAAATCACCCTAATATGTACCCTATATATTAGGGTGGGTAAAAAAAATCGACTATTTTTTTTTTTTACTTCGTACTCCGAAAAATAGGTTACTAGACACCTCTAGAAAATTCACACCAAATATGAGCTTTTTATTTTAATGAGAAGGTCCTCCAACTCACAGTTTTTCATTTTTTTTGCAGTATTAAAAGAAAAAATTCATATCGCTCTATCAACTGTTCGTTAAAAATATCTCCCCTCATATACTTGTAGGAAATTGACCGCTCTACAAAAAAGGTCTCTTACAATTTTTTCGTAAACCTCACTGTTTGAAAGATATTAAAGGCTAAAGTTTGATAATTTTTAGACAAATTTCTGTTTTGCTTATGAATTTTATAACTCATTAACGAAGAATGATTTCGGAAGGCGCAACGCTTAGTTTGGTAGGAAATTAACGGCTCTACAAAAATGGTTCCTTATGATTATTCGATTGAATTGAGCGTTTAAAAGATATTCATCGTCGAACTTCAATGCACGCCAATTTTAACAGTTTTTGATTAATAATTCGAAAAATTTTAATTTAGTTTACGAGTTTCAGGGGAATTTATACAAGTTTGAGTTTCTATGAACAGAGAAATGTTTTAAACTATTTTTCTAGTTTTTGCTTCCTCATAAAGGAAGCTTTGTGACGGTCCGAAATTTTTTTTTCGAGATTTTGATGTCAATAGGCTTAGAATGTCCTAAAACGTCCAGAAAACACATTTGGAAAAAATGTCCGGATGTATGTGTGTGTGTGTGTGTGTGTGTGTGTGTGTGTGTGTGTGTGTGTGTGTGTGTGTGTGTGTGTGTGTGTGTGTGTGTGTGTGTGTGTGTGTGTGTGTGTGTGTGTGTATGTATCCACCCTCTAAAATTCAAACGTTCATAACTCGAGAACGGTTCAAGCTACCGTACTCAAATTTTGCACACATGTGATGCCTTCTAATGTCTATGTAATCTGTAAGTTTCGCAATTATTGACGCACTTGTTCGGCTTCGACAGCGTTTTGGATTTTTCAAAAAATGTCTGTAGCCACGCTAGCGTTCGCAATTTTCGACGTATTCGGCTCAATAGTTTTTTACATATAGAATTGAGTACAAGGACGGTTGGTATTGCATTTGAGCCGAATCCATCAATAACTTTAGATTTTATGATTTTTTGAATTTTTCAAAAAATCAACTTTTTTGCTCTATTTGTCGTTAACTTCAACTAATCGAACCATAATTCTCTGCAAGTATAGGATGTCATTGTGCTATAATACATATCAAATTTGGCCGAGATCGGACGAACGGATCGAGTTCTAGAGCAATTAGAAATTTCTAAGTTCCAACCCCTGCAAATTCAAAAACACTTGACGGAACGTGCTCGAATTCATACACACGCGTAAACTAACCGTCAGCTCAAGTTGTTACTAGATTCGATAGCAATTAAACAACGCGCTTTATATACGTTCGAGTCGGTTTTGATACGGTTGGAAGGATCTACGGACATCCTGTATAAAACAAGCTGCAAGCTGAAACTTGCAATTTGCTTCCCCTGAATTTTCGGTAGTGAACGGAACTTCCTTTATGAGGAAGCCGAAGATAAAAAAAAATAAAATAAAATAAATCGAGAGATGCTTCCTCATAGAAGGATTTCGTGCACTACCGAAAATTCAGGGGAAGCAAATTGCAAGTTTCAGCTTGCAGCTTGTTTTTTTAGTCGTAAGCATGTTTGGTTACATCGGAAAAAAGATTAGTGCATTATTTCTGACTTACAGTCAATGATTTATTAAATCTTGAAAAAATAACGTTTTTGTTAGAAATTTATTATGAAAAGTATTAATCTTAAAGAAAAAAAATTCAATTTGTTATTAAAAAGTTCTTTTATTTAATTATCCTTCTCTATCCTTCCAAAAATTATGACCATTTTTTTTGTCTTTTTCAGGCTAAGTGCAAGGAAGAGTACGGCCCGTCCCATTATATCGTCCGCTTGGCAACTAGTTATCAAAAAAAAATAGTTTGTCCCGAAAGCCGTACCCCCATGGTCGTGTTCGTGTACTGCAGTTGGTTGTGGGAATCCGAATCGGTTTGTATCGTACGTTGATTCATTTATTGGCTGCACATAGATATGAGTAACACGATACAGTATTTACCCTACCGAGTATTTATTCTGCGAAAAACACATAACCGACGCCTTTTTTCCCCGTCTGTCTCAGAATAAATGCCTTCCGGGTGAAATTCCAGCCGAGGACTTTGACGGAAAATTCGATTGTCCCTTGCCGCACAAACGTCGGAAAGTGTATGCGTACTGTATGCGGCTGCCTTCCGACTTCCGCTCTGCTTGTTTCGTAAGTTGTACATTGTTCTATGCAGAATTGGTGCTGCTGATAATACAGTAAAACTCCTCCAATCGGATGCCCTCGGATCAGAACGCGCAGAAAAGAACCATACAAAAGTCAGTGCCGTGCAAAAAAACACCCCCGAGCGTTTTTATAAGACGTTTGACGTTTCTCTCGTAATATATTGTAGGCTTGGGACATTCTGAGGTACGGCACTGCCAGTACCAGATTTTTTCTGTAACCACTACGGCCGGCGAAGAAATGTAGGAGTGGGGTATGATTCTTGTCCGCGCGTTTAGAGAGGTCCTACTGCATAGCAAATCCAGAATCTTTTTTGACACAAGCAAACTATGGAAATCGAATATAAACGGTTGCGCATAGTGTTTCCATTGATTGTTCAATGGATATTCTGTCAATGATCATGCCCGGTTCCGCTGATTCGGAAATCGTGCCAACTACGCGCTCTGGATTTTCTATCGAACAATTTGCGTAACTACTAGGTACTCCAGTATCCGCAAATTTTAAGTTATCGGTGTTATAAGTTCTTCGCGAATAGAATGGATGTTCAAGAATATTTGGTATTGAATTTGATCGAAATCCACCGAAAAATTCGAATTTGATCAGATTTTGACTCTTTTAAATAATCTACATTCCGATCTAACTAAATTTAATCTAACTTATCCCAACGGAAACCTCATAGCAGAGTTCGTACATTGGCTGAAATACGAGAAAGCAGTCTCCAAGTTTCAATTTGTTCTTATCTGTTCCAGAAAACTTGCCGTACCACGTTGGATGACGAAGCGTAATTAGATGAATGTGAATATAATGACGTCGAATACCTAAGAACGCATCGTCCGCAAAAAGTGCAACGCAAAAATGACCGCGACTAGGAATCATGAGTGTGGAATAAAAATGAAATAATTACATATGATAACAACAATTCGCAATAAAAGCGTCCCGGCCCTACAATATATCTATACAATTATTTCCACCCTAGAAGATTGATCCAAAAAATACTAACGAGTCTCGCAAATTCGATCAAGGGGATGTGCTAGGTTTTTCCCCTGCTGTTCTCTTTCGCTAGATTACGAGCGCTGATGACGCAATCTCACTCGCACGCGTGGTGGCTAAGTCAAATGAGCTTATTTTTTCGAGACTCAGTACTTCGAAATTGGTTGAGAAAAGATTTATGAACCATAACACTTTTTTTTACCGCAGCTGACCAAATATTTGAAATAATGCGATATTGTGCGTGATTTCGCAACGCTTAAAATGCTTTTTTACCGATACATGAATGCTGCGTCAAATGATGTCAATTTCCAAAGCGCGTCGTTCGCGGAGCAGACGAAGATGTCCAAAGAGCCCCGAATCCAGTTCGACCAATGAAAATTCCATCGTATTCTTCGGGAACTCAGCGACGGTGGCGCCGTCACGATCGTTGGCCGTACCGTCGTTAGCGCGCACAGATTCGTCAATTTCCATTTCATAACCTCACTTTCCCGATCTTCTTCGCATCCCAGACTTCGTGACGCCAAGATAGAGACAACGAGCTCGACGCATGCACAGAAACCGAATTATCTCCTCCATCTCTTTTCCTCTACTTCTTTTTCTTCTTCATTTGATTGGGGCTGGATCTGTCCTCTTGCTCTCTCTCTCTTTCTCCTTCTTCATTTGGATTAAGGCTTCGATCTTTCCTTTCTCTCTCTCTCCCTCTCTCTGTACGACGGCGAGTGTGCAAGAGCCCAACGAGCTTGCAACAAGTGTTTCTCGGTCGACATAAGGCTGTGGGCACTCAATGTATTTGCCGGGCAGTAGAATAGTCGCCACTACCGCCATCTAGCGTATCTCCGGAACCCTAATTGACAAACGTTACCCCCCCCCCCCCTCCACCGCGTGATCGTAAATTAAAAATGAATGGAACACAATAAAGAAATTTATGGAATAACGTATAGATATTTATGAGTGGTTATTGTCCTAACTATTCATATATTTCTGTATATTTTTTCTATGAATTTCTCAGAAAAGAGTATTTCATAAAGAACTGTGAAACATTGGAAGTACGTTTGACACACATATATACTCTCAGATATAACAATATCTTAACTTTTGTATCTTTACACAATATGTTTAGATTGCAAATTATAATTGGATGGACACAATATAAGTGAAGAAATTAAGCGATTGCATTCAATATTATTTTGATTTTTTCGGTTGAACCTAGCGACGATATTTGTATTTACAGTTTATATTCGGTCAACTTGACTCGTGCGAGGTCTTCGATTTTTTTCGTACCGTTTTCAGAAAGCATTCGTATGCTAATTTCATCGATAAGGAAAACCGCTTTGGGTTCCTCGGGGCAATCCGCCCTCGAAGAATTCTATTAAGGTACGTCACTAGAGATTGTGTATACTGATCCACGCGTGCTTTTCTGAATAATCGAAAAACCTCAATCCTGTGATGGCCGCATGTAACAGAAGAGAACTCCAGCCTACGCTGAAGAGCCCTTCACAATTTCGATCCAATTTTGTTGTGCGCGATATTTGGTGTGAATATCTTGCCTAGAACACGTTTAGCTCGGACGTAGATATCCCAAAAAGTCGTATAATTGCGTCTTATTACGGACGCTTCGTTAAAAGAATGTAAGCACTCGGAACATGATTTTATTGACGGCAGACTTCTTTGCAGTGATTTGATTCAATCACCGGAGTTAGTGCACATACCACTTTTCTCCGGAATTGTAGTCATATCGCCTGATTCATCGCCGGTAATATCATCTTCTTAAACGTACTCTTCGTCGTCGTCTTCGTCGGTCAAGTACTCCGAGCCAGTGAGAAGACTTTTACAGTCAGAAAGGAGAACAGTCGAAAAAAATTCCAATGGTCTCCTGGTTAAGATTTCGGGTGCCAAACTGTTAAAACCAAGTCATTTTAGCTTGTTCCATAGCAATTGGAACCTTTAGAACGTGTCTATAAAATTTTGGAGGCACGGGATGTCCGTCTTGACGGGTTTTCTATTTTCGAGATCTACAAACCGCAACCAACTGCACGATCAACAACAATAACAACAACTGCAACCCAAAGCTCACCAAAGCCAAACGCAAGCATACTATTTGGAGTACATTACCCACGCTGTGAACCTAGTCACCCTGGATAATAAAAAAAACCGTGAAAGACCACGTATATTCCAAACCTTAAAGGGACAACTAGTACGAGGATCTTTCTGCACTCGTGAAGAAATAGTATATTACGATACAAGAGCGAAAATATTTTTTCTGACGAATGTGAGTTTGTAGCACGAGCCGAAGGCGAGTGCTGCAATCACACGAGTCAAGAAAAGGTTTTTCGCACGAGTATAGTATACATTTTTATTGCACGAGGTGTGTAAATGCGATTTGACGCGAACGAAGTGAGCGGAAAAATCGCATCTTACGCACGGCGTGTCATAAAATAGTATAGGTTACTCGTGCGAGCAGCCGGAATCACCCATGACCGGCTTTCCGCACTCGTTGCTTAATATACTATTACCTCCGAGGAACGTTATCATTGATGATGACAATTTCGGGGTGGTGGAAACCTCTTAATGGCACCTTAAATTAATCGTAAGCCCTAAGCGATGGGTCAGCGTCGCTTTTCGATTTCGTTTTACTTTTGACAATGACTCTATCATTGGACAAATTTGATCCAATCAAAATTTAGTCGAATCCTGATGAATCTATTCGACAAATGAGCCATTCTCGATATATGATGGAAGTGGAAGATGGATGATGGAAGTGGGATCGTTAGTTCGGATCCCGCCGCGCTTCTCGATCGCAACGACACGACGGCAACCGACATTACCGGCGGAAGTGAAAAATCAGGTTCAGCATCTTACCGACCGATTGGCTTCGCGTTGGCTTTTCTATCGATAATTCTGTGTTTGACGTGACTCTTTTGCAAAATAAAGTAACTTGGACAAATGTTCTGCATAAGTGTGCCAAACGGACTGAGGCATTATAATTTGTAACAAATGATATTTGTTACAACACTTGTTACAAACACTGGTCGATTCGCCATCGGACGAGCTCGAAAAAAGGGTGAGTGACTTGAGGCAAACTGGCACGGGGCCACTTTCCCAAAGGTCACTTTCCGCCATCCCCTCTCGACCCGACGCCGACTGTTATCTCAATCCTAACGAGGACGCTTGAACCGAGATAATTGTCGATGTCGAGTCGAAATAAATTTGAGCAACGTTTCGAGTTGGCAACTGGGACCATCCTTTCTCGTCCGGGACCCGAAGTCTGTCGGTAACTTATCTCCAGCCATACGATGTCAATTTCTTCGTTGAGCAGTCAGTTTTATTTACAGCCGACAGGCCTCGTCGCAATCCGTCCACCAAATCAATAAATTTAGCTATACGAAACTACAACATATTAGAAAAATTTACAATTTAATAAAAGTGTGATATATTACAATTTTTTTATGAAGGCGGTTGATCCACCGTGATTTTATTTCTTAGATTTATATGTAAACGTGCAATTTAAAAATATAGTTCAATATAATTCTACATTCGATTCAAAAACTAAAAACCATGCGATTGGTTCTAAATTATTATTTTTTTTTTCACTGAAAAGTCCTTCGGAATATAATGAAATTATGTTATACATTTTGGATGTCGCGTGTACTGTATAAGCGTTTTTATACACGATACAAAATAATAAAAATCATCAATTTTATTCACACGCATATTACAATTGGCTCGTTATTTACGTCAACTCACGATTGAGTATCGTCAATCAGTGTCAGTTTCATTCAGTGAGGGAATAATAATAATAATAATGAAAATAATAATAATAATAATAATAATAATAATAATAATAATAATAATAATAATAATAATAATAATAATAATAACAAAAATAATAATAATAATCTAAAATAATATGAAAATATTAGATTATTATTATATTATTAATGTTATTATTATTATTTTAATAAAACCCTACTTTGGAAACGCATCTGTCACAATGAGCTAAACGAGTCACCATATGTGTGAGTTCCTCACCGGACGTCATTATGGGATAGCTATTGCCCAGCCCTTGGGTATTTTTCCCCGGGCTCCAACCGGATCTCGTCCTCACTTACGGACAAAACTTACCAAGCGCCAGGTAGACCCTACCAGGTGTTGAAGCATCCATGGGAATTATGCTGATAACTCATCGCTATTCTCACGGTGGTCCAACATGCGAGAATACAAAGAATTTGTACATTTGTTATATAATATTACGATTGTAGTGAGCCACATATTGTGACTCGGCGCATCCGGTGTTGCCAAATTTTCAAAATTTGCGTTAACGATGATACGTAAAATTAACCTTATCTCCGTACCCACGATTGACTCATCACGCTTTTATCAGCGTATATTTTGATCCAACAATATCTCGATTACGAACCAAGAAATTATAATTTAAAACCTGAACATTGTATTTAATTTATGTGGAGAATGCAGACGCGTTTTTTTCAATGAAGAGAAAAAATTGCTCGAAAGCGATCATAAAAATAAACTTGCGTGATGATCAAAAAATTGTTGAAATCGAGTGAATGATTTATAGATCGATTTGCGCTATAAGTCTTTTTTTTCGTTTAATTCGCGATGTTCTTCCAACTTACTTGGCGAGCCAAAATAAAATTATACAAAATTACCTTCATGAACTCTGAATTGGAAAAAAAAATTAGAACTGAATCGATTTGACGATTGACCGAAAGTAGCAACCGTTTTTGAGGTAATAAGGACGACTTTTGTTATGGAAGCGATTACTCAATTCGCCGGATACTCGTTGGCTTTGTGCTTCGAGTCCGTTGATGAGCGCGACTCTCTCGAGTCACTTTGCCACGGACAATGAGACTGTTTGACCCTTTGATGGACGGGCGAAGCGAGCTTCGAGAACTGTAACGCACTTTATCGGAATGAAAACGTTCCCACAAATGTAGAACCACAATCAGACACATGTCGTGTTCGAGGTTCATCGTAGCCACCTGGGCCCGATAAATATATAAATATTTATATATATATATATGAACCTTTACCAACGCTGTGTTTGTTCTTTATGCTCGACTGATCCTTCACCGCGGTACGATGATACGAGCGGGAATAACCGAAGCGCGTACCTAATTTTATATTTTCAATAAACGCGGGACGATTCAGATTGCAAGTACTGCTATCATCTTTGGGTTCTTTGATGGCTTATCGTTATCGACACTCTTGACGATAGGAAAAATTAATTAGATGCAATTGGATGATGAGGATTTAAGTTATTGAACTGCTTAAGTAATCAAATAATATTAATAATTATTATTATTATTACGGAAATAATAATAATAATAATAATAATTATTATTATTATCATTATTATAAATAATATTATCAGAAATAATATTAATAATAATAATTACTATCATTATAAATAATATTATCAGGAATAATAATAATAATTATAATTATTATTATTAATAATTATAATTATTATTATTATAAATAATATTATCAGAAATAATAATAATAATTATTATTATTATAAATAATATTATTATAAATAATAATAATAATAATAATTATTATTATTATTATTATTATTATTATTGATAGAATATTTTAGTCTATCTACGGGTAGGTCTCGAAATCCCGAATCTCATTCGGCCGAAAACCATCTTCACGCGGTACAAAGCGAGCTACGCCACTATATCTATATATACGTTTTCGGCAGAATGAGATTCTGGATTTCGAGACCTACCCCTATCTACTATATTATATTATGATTATCATTACTATTATTAATAGTCTCGGCAGCGTATCTTGAAGAGAAGTTATGCCCGGTAGCCATTGATCAATGAAAAGTTTTGTGTATATATGCACACAATAATTATCATCACAATAATAATAATAACTGATCATTTTGTGCCAACATGCAGAAATCTATCTATTAATTGAAAATTACCATGTATAATTTATTTCCAAAATATACCATCGACATTATTACTATAATAATCAACATTCAAACACAAGTAAAGCTAATAACGCCAGTTGGCAAAAATACATGCCAATGCTTTCTACCCTCGAAAGTACGAGTTCCGTGGATTGTGAGGATGCAAATTCACGTCCCACTTACGAGTTCGTTTCACTACTTTGTCGGAAGTAAATTTAGCATAATCCTAAATTTCATAATACAGTCGTTCAACTCAACAGCTGGTCGGTAACTAGCTTCTCTGGACACTCCGTTACATTGACAGAGTCTTGAAAGACATTCGTAAACGGAAAAAGGGTCCCGATGTGTGTGAGATACATGAGCCACGCAAGGCTCAAGCGAGTCACGCTCGAACAAGAACCAACGAGGGGCTGCTGCTCACTCGTGCAATCAACCACTTTGCTATGAAATCACAAGAAATTCTGTAAAATCGTACAAAATCTAGAAAAATCGTAGCTACGAAAAAATATGTTTTAATTATTTTCACAAAAAATGAAATCGAAATGAGTTTTGTTTATAATTAGTAAGAAATGACGCGAAATCGAAAAATCGCACAAAGTGACGGAGATCGAAGAACTCATTTTAAGGGGTTAGGTCACTCTAGAGGACGAAAAAATAAAGGAGAAGAGGAGAACACTATCGGTAGCATAAAAAAAACTGAAAACCTTGGAGAACTTTTCTTGCGAGAACGTCATATATAGTTCGACGATCCGGACGACAATTTTAACTCATCCAATACTATTCTAATCCAATTCATTTATAGATCCTTTAAACAGAGTTCCCGATGAATGTAACCTTTGAAATATGTAAGAAAAAGAATCGATTTTTTCAGCATTTCTTTTGATTAAAAAAACAAAACGATTCCTTTAGTACAATGCCAAACGCAGTTCGTTAACGAAGGGTTCACCGAAATTTCGATTGTTAAAATAACTATCGGGTCAAAAACCAAATTTTCAAAATCTCGAAAATCGAACTTTTCGGGAACATCGCCGCCATTATTAAACAAATCGACATTTCAGCAATCACGTAAATAATGTTAAATCAGTTTCGCTCCAAGATCGGACTGTTATCTCCTCTACCAACTGATCCTCCTCGCTAGTTTCCTGCAATAACAGAAATATTTACTCGCTCAATAATTTCCGGATAAAACAATTAGCCATCCATCTCCACCACCCCCCCTTTAAAATACGAATCGACAAAATTCTCAATCCATCCGGGGGATCTTCGATCGACCCGCGATCGTGTCTGGCACGTGAACCCACCGCGCACAAATTCCCAAGCGTGTCGCATTTTTTTTTTCTCTCCAAGAAAAACCCGAATGCACACACGCTCACACGCGTCGAAAAACATTTTCTCGATAAGCCCGTACCTCGGATGCTTTCACAAAAATTACATTGAATCTCGAACAATCGCCGAAAACTCAGCTGGTAAAATCAGCACGCGTTAGTTACATCTGCCGTCGTGAGTACATAAGTAAAAGAATTCCATCTGCGTTTGTTCTCGTCGTTCTCTCGGTCTCACGGCTCCGCATGGCCGCCCTTGTGGGGCGCGAATACATCACGAGAATTATGAATCGACCAAAGACAGACGTAGAAGAGAGAGAGAGAGAGAGAGAGAGCGAGAGAGAGAGAGAAAGAAAGAGGAAGGGAGAGTTTGAGGTTGCACGAGATCAGGATCACCGAAAGAAATCATTATCCTTAATACCGGAACGCGGGTTCTCCGCGTGTAAGGGATGCTCGGAAAAGGTGAAAGGCGGCTTTAAGGGGTCTGAGGGGAGGAGAAGGGTGATGGGAATCGATGGTTTGTTACGTCACGATGGTAGTTCCCGCCAATATCCCCCCCCCTTGACCGGGCATTGCTGCACATGCTCGTGACGTCGACCTGGGCACACGTCACCTGGGGCACAACGTTGCCAGCCCCGTGGGGTCCCGAACCAGTCGAAGGGGGCAACGGAAAGAAGGGTGCCAAGATTATACACGAAGGGGACCTCACGACCAAGATCCTCGTGGCGCGGTACATACCCGGCACACACACACACACGTGTAAAATCACTCGTACACGCACGCACACATGGCGAGCTAGCCCCAAAAAACCTGAGGATCGAAGGGTGAGATCGGCGCGAAGAATGACGTCGAAATACGCCAGACGTATGCGAGATTGGGAATCCCCGACCATCACGCGTGGAATTGCGGCACGCGTCTTCGACCGGGTGACCCCTGCTCACCGGAAACTCGGGAGAACCGAGTGGCGCCACGTGCGTCGAGATATGGCGTTTTTTTTTGTGTGCTGTCTGCAAGACTGTACCGGGTTTTTCCGATAAGTAGCCCATGGGCTTGTAATTCGTCTTTGCATCGTTAAGATTCTTGGGTTGTACCTGAATGAGAGGCTTGAGCCGATTAGTTCCTGCGTTTTTACGCAGTTTATTCGTTTATTGTTATTTTTGTAATGAATGAATTCGAGGAAGTTCATGTTTTTGAATCTTACCGTAAAGTAGAAACCCTGAGCTTCTTACATGGATTTTTCCAGATTGGTAGAATGATATTTTCTATTTTTTTGTAAAGTCTTGGGTCGATTCGACCCCTCGATACGCGTTTAAAGTGCAGAAAAACAACGATACACTACTCGGGTTAATAGAAACAGGTTTATTTTGAAATGATATTTATTTCATTCATATGAGGTTGTAATCATTTCAAATATTGCAACGATAGAGCAGTACAAAAGAAAAAATTATTAAATGATTCTGAGTATCTCAAAAAATTAAGAATATGGAAGATAACTGAGAGAGAAATGATAATTCCACGACGATAATTATTTATATTAGTAATTTCTATTCATAAGAATTATTGTTGCTCGAAATAAAGGCCCATGGGCTTCTATTTGGAAAACGAAATCGAAAGATAGGTTTGTTTTCGGGTCACCCCTTATCGAAGAAAAACCCTGTACATTGTCTAAGAGAATCTTTCGGGAGATGAATAGTAGATCATAAGATAAGTTTATGAGGTAAAAGTTCAATGCGGTATTGGGATTTGGGGCTTGTGTTAATTTTTCGAACCGAATTTAGGAAAATCTTCCGGTTGTATTTTTTTTTCGACATGACAATGGGCGAAAAACCGCGACGCGATAGTTTTTCTTGTTGAGAGGGTAAAAGATTTATTTGCTTAGATCGTGAGTTTTAGCTGCATATACTTCTTTTGTATTGAATCCAATAAAGAATTATCAATTCATTACGTGATCGTTCCTCTGAGTTGAAAGCATTTTCGTAGAAGTTCTTAATAATTGATGTTAATGGAAAAACAAATGTTCGTACAATCGATCATTTCCTATTTTAAGTAAGCATAATATCATTGCATTCGGTTTCATTCCCCGGATATTTATCTTGACTGGAAAAATCGAATTCAAATGGACAAACGATTTTTTTCAGGGATCAATAAAATGCAAAATCTGTATAATCATTGCGCAACCTCTTAAAATAGTCCGATCGGACTGAGATTTGCTCAGATGTTTTCTGATATTATATACTTCGAATCCAAGAGCTGCAAAGACTATATTTTTTTCGTCAGACACCCTAATATATCTGTTATCAGCGGGCAAAAGCGAATAAGTCCATAAAACGTATTTTCGTAATAATATCGATTGTATGTTGCGGACGCTCTGTCACAGCGGACAAATCGATTTCCAAAAAAATAATTACCAGGTGACCTTCAGTGTTTGGTACTCTCCACGGTAGCATTCGGTAAAATTCAAGTAGTCTGTAACTTATAGATTAAAAAAAACACCGTTGGACTTATTCAGCTTCGCCTCGGACACGTGAGCTGATCTGGTTTTGCCTCCGACATGGACTCATTCGGTTTCGCCGCCAAACCACAGAAATGGACTCATTTGGACATGTGTTTTGAGATTGTTCGAAAATAGAAGACACTTAAGTCGACAGTTTGCGTCTAAAAAGACAGCTATAACCCTCCCCCTTCCTCGGAAGGGGTGGTTTACTTCTTCCCTTTTGCTCGTAACATTAGACACAATATCTCATATAAATAACTTCAATTCTAATTCGTAAAATTAATTATCTTGTCGTGGTTGACTCATATGGTGTTTCAAAACGTCCTCTCTTATCTTGTCAATGATGATAATCTTTATTTTTTCGATAACAATCAATTTTACCACAAAGGAGGTCGACCCATTTGGTTTTGCCCACCAATCGACCGATTAAAGACAATCAACAAAATACATTGGCAAATAGCAAAATTCGATTTTACCAATAGAAAAGTTTAAGAATGACTGGTAAAAAAAAATATAACACGAGTGCTGTCTTTTTTTTTCTAACGGAAAAACGGTGAGCTTATTCGGTTTTTCCTCAAAACTTGACTTCTTCGGTTAGTTTTATCACGATTATTCCCGTGGCTACTTTTCTTCATGTGTGGACAGTTTTCAACATCCCTCTGTCTCAAAACTTTAGTTATCATTGAAACTCCAAGAATCCGACTCAATCTTATTTCTCAAATTATTGCCTGCTTGTCAAAAATATACAAACAATAATTAATATTCATCCTTCGCAATTTTTAGAAAAAATACGCCGTTAGCGTTGAAATTCACGTGTTAATCGCGAGAAAGTAATCTCAACGATTCTACCATATGTCACCGGGAAAAAGATCCCGTAATGACTCGAAGACGAGTCGGTCTGATAAGCAACTCCTCCACCGTGACGACGGGGTGCAGCTGCGGTGTATGAAAATCGATATAAGACCATGGGGCTCGTCTTGTGTGTACTCTCTCGGCCTATGGCTTCGCGTACAAGGAGCCCCCTTGAGCATTAACCCGAGCAGGTGACGTTGGTCGCGTGCCAGGTCTGTCCCTCTTCTTGCACGACGTACGTCTGCAAGAAAAACATCGGCCGCGCAAACGCATTG
>OZ020171.1:3077009-3221708 GCA_963971145.1 Sussaba pulchella | reverse complement strand
AAACCGATCCTCGCGCTTATTCGTCGTGCGATTCGATTGTTCGGTCTTGGTTTTTTTTTTCAACAGGATGGACGAACTCGCGGGGATCGATAACCGGTTTCACACGGGTCCGGGTTACGTTTTATCGATGATTGCACGATGTTACGTTGTCTCACATTGTACGTAAGCGTTTTCAAAAAATTTCAGGGTTTTTGGGTTGAATTTTTCGTTTTTTTAAAACTTTTTTCCCCTCTTTATCTTCTTTTTTTTATCCCTCTTCTTTTTTTTCTTTTTCTTCTTCTTCTTTTCCTTCGTCTTTTTTTTTCTTTTTTGTTGTTGTTGTTGACCCCGGAGAAAATCTGAGAGAACGTAGGTTTGAGACGATGGACTAGGAACGCTTTCGCATGCTCTCTCGCGAAGCAGCGAGCGCCGATAGCGCTGTCACCTTCCCACTGGGCGATGTAGTCCATTAACTTGAGGGGTATACGCAGTTGCAAGGGGAAAAGAATGTTTGTTTTTTACGAATTTTTTCTGAAAAGGGTTTTTATATGACAAATACAAGAAGTATTGATAAATGTAGTGGTAGCTTTTAGCATTATATCAGCATTTTTTATTTTCGAAAATATCGACTTATTCGGCTCCTGTAGACGATCTCTTGGAGGTCCTCCAAACAAAAAGGTGTCTGGCGGTGAGAACGATATTTCCGGTTTGGATTATCTGAAATAAAAAAACCAAGAAGATTCTATCAGTGGATAGATAAATGTAGGTATTGATCGAAGGAATATCCGAAATTTTGATTTTTGACAAAATGGCGGCTCCAAAAAGGAAAAATTCCAATTTTCGAATGAAATTTTTTCGTTGAACTGTTTAAAAAAATGAGAAATAATTATCGTAATTCTTATTCCTTCGATCAATAGCTAAAAAATATATCTGAAAAGGTTGGGTTAAAATTGCAGACCGATCGGCAGCGCCGTTTTTGAGAAATCCGGCTCACCGACTTTAAAAGCACCGTTTTGGGGAAAACGCGTTCAAAGTTTAAAAAGTCGTTTAAAAAAAAAATTTTCCCAACTTACATGGAGTCATCTATGCCACGGCCATAAAATGAACCCTTTGCATCATTAGCAGCTTCTAATATTCCGATTTGTTGTTGTATAAACGAAAAATCGATTTTTCGATATTTCCAACCGCGTATAACCCCTTAAAACAATTTTGTCAATTGTTAATAACCATTAAAATAATTATTTATCAAAAGTTTGAATTATTGGTGTGCCTTCAATTTTGTTAAATGTATGAACATTTATTGCGAACTCCAATAGTAATTATTATTGTATTTGCCAGTAGTGCAGTTTGTTTAAAAAATGTGCAAACGCTTTCGAGATCGTTGTCGACATTTTTGGAAAAGACACTCAATAAGCTATTGCGACTGGTGACGATTTTTTAATGCCCCGGGTTTTCGTGTCAAGATGCTTTAAGATCGAGTAGATTTATTGCTAAGACGAGAATGCCTCCAGCTGCCCGTTGGAATCAATGAATCGACCGGGGGCAGGTGACGTCTGGCGCGTGCCTCGATGTATATGCTTGCGAGGACTCCGACGATGACCCCCCTCGTGTTCATGCATCTTCTTGGGACCCTTGGAAGTATGTGGATTTAACTGAACGTCTGCTGCAAGATGTAATAAATCCATTGTTCGCCATTTCCAACCAATGTCCTGCATTCGGATTAATCACGCAATGGCAGCTGATTCAACTGCTGTACGTGTTCGAAGACGACGTCGTGGATCTCGTGCGCTCGATTTCTCCATCATAATGTGGGAAAGTCGAGAAAAAAAACTATAAAGCTTTAGAAATAAATTAATCGTAGAACTAATGTAATTTTTTATTTCTTTCATTGTCGTTTGTTATTTTATTCTTTATTACAATTACGAAAATGTTCAGCTGAGAGTTTTTTTTTGAGAAAAATTTTCTAATTCTTTTATTATCGAATGATAAATGAGTTATCATGGAATAAAAAAAATTTCGACTCTCATCGAGGTCAGTTTTCATCAAGAAAAAACACATTGAAATGAATAATTATTTTTTGCTAGCCTGAAATTCGCATTGAAGAATCTATGCAAATGTTTTGGATCTCGTAAAGTTTCTTAGTTATTCTCGGATCATGAAATCTCACCGTATTTATCAGTTATCGGTGATTTCTGGCTTGCTAGACGAACGAGGATGCTGTCATCTCCTCCGCAACGACAAATTTTGACTTCTCGCAAGAACGTCATCGGTATGACTCTCGCAGCTTCGGTGCACATCGTTATTAGCATACAGCAACGCACACAAGCCAATTGAAACGCTTTAACGAGTCATCCAAACGTCAATTGGCTTATAATGTTATGTCCCATTACGCAATATCGACAGCTATGCGAACTATTGTTGGAACGAATTTCATCTCCTTCTATTCGTTCATTCGTAATCACTATTACGACCTTTTCAAGAATTTTTCATGCGGTTATACAGAATGTGCGACTTAACGAAAATAATACTATCACAATAATAATACGATTACAATTATTTTTAATGACGATTTCGAATTTATCAAAACAAAACAGCGACGTCCAGATTTCTCAGAATAAAAATTAACTTATATAAATAATTCTCGCCTTGCAATTATAATTTTGCAAGATAATAAAAATAATTTTTCATTTGATTGTGTTCTATCGTTGCAATGTGTGGAATAACAATAACTTCTCAATAATCAAATAAATACTGTCTTTACATAAATTTCCATTCTAGTAAATAGTCCATTCTAATAAAATGGTGTCAACATGGTTAAAAAAAAATCATTAAAATCCCTGAATTCTCCCGCAAGCAATTAAAGATAAACCCTTTTACAAGCCCATGATGTTCTTTTTATCCACAGCGTAAGAACCTCAAAACAAATGAAAACCCCCATGAGCTCCTTATCGGAAAACCCCGCCACGTAACAAAATCGCGCAACGAAGTGTATCGAATTCGACCCTAATCGACGTACAGATATTTCGTGGACAGCCGGATGGACCGTCGATGAAAGAACGAAGGCTCTTCAACCGAAGATTACTCGGGTTGCTGGGGTCCCGTAGGGCCCACCGGCCGAGGGTGCCACCGTGGATTTCAAGGGCGGGAGAGCGAGGGGGGTGCCACCGCCCGATATCCGAGGGCGCGGGGATTCCCCATTGGGTTTGACGCTTCCGATATATCGGTAGCCGTCCCGAGCGTATGATCCGATGGTTACCGAAGTCATCCGAAGACGGCCGAGACGATGGTGGGAACGCGCCAGGCCGAGTGTTCTCACCAGAACCCGACCGCTCGGTCGTTCTCCGGTGAGTATCTCGAGCTCACCGCGGACTCGAACGACGCAAGGTGGCTGCAAACCCGACGTCGGCTGCCGAAACTCTCGCAACTACACCGGCGAGAGCTCATTCGCTCATTCGCCTTGCACCTCGAGAGCCATCGAGAACTGCGGCAACCTGCTGACGTTGTCGAACCACCGCTGGCTTCCTCCTGCCGATGTTGCGGCCGCTGTTGCCGCTGATGCTGCTAAACCGCGACTTGATCGGAGAAATCACTGCGATTCGGAGATTGCAGGGAAAACGTCGAACTGTGATAGCTGAATGTGAGGGCGAAACGTTGAGATGAATGAAAAAGATTCATTGAAGAACCACGTGGTCGATCGAGGCTGAAGCTAGCCGATCAAAATTAATTTAGCGACGCGATTGCTAGGACTATGATGGCGACTGAGGGGGTATTCACTCTGCAAAATGGTGTACACCGGATTATCTACAATGGCCTGAAGATTATAACAGATTACACAAGTTTATTCGTCTTGGCAGATTACTTGTAGTCCTTGATCGAGTACAGCCAAATGGATGAGGTTACATGTAAGAGATTGCGCACGATTTTTCAAAGATTACACGTCTCTTTGGCGGAATACATGACATTTTTGGAAGATTACAAAGAGCAGTTGGAATACGCCCTAGAGTGAAATTCATATGAGATTACAAGAGAACACACGGACACGGGAATGCATGAGGATCACCGAACGAATACATGGTGGACAGATGAAGAATACACGAACTTGTTTGTAATGTTTCACGATTACATGAGATTACGGAAAATTCTTTGAGATGGCCCATAATTACAGCGTAGAAAAAATACAAAGTTTAAACGAAGAGGACAGAAATGATTGCCGAAGATTACTTCTCTCGTGTTACACCAGATTACAGGTGTGAATACCCCTTCGGTAGCGAGCGTGTTTCGCGGTTCAATCCGCGAGTATCCCCAAAAACTGGATCCGCTCGTGTGACCCATCGCCTACCCGCACACTGTTGGACAACTCGCTTTGTGCCTTTGCCGCTGATCACATCTAAGCAACGCAACGCAACACGTCCTCGGACGAGCGTGCAAGAGCTCAAAGCCGTTTGGACCGAGAAAAGAAAAGAAGACAGTTCATTATCGACGATCGGCCCTTTTTTTCTTCTTCTTCTTTCGATACAATGGAATTTTTTTTGTTTGCAAAAATGTTGATAATACAGGGTGTACCCTCGAACCGTGGAGTTTGTTGGTTGGATAGATTGTTGCAAGCGGAAACGAATTAGCCTCGTTACTGGCTTTTTGTCGCACGACAAAAATTGTCCGAGTAATTTGCGGTCAAAATTTCGTCCAATTGTTGATTGTGAGAACTTTTGGAATTTGTCGGACGTCGGAGGGATGTAGGGAAAAAATAAATAAATAAATAAATAAATAAATAAATAAATAAATAAATAAATAAATAAATAAATAAATAAATAAATAAATAAATAAATAAATAAATAAATAAATAAATAAATAAATAAATAAATAAATGAATGAATGAATGAATGAATGAATGAATGAATGAATGAATGAATGAATGAATGAATGAATGAATGAATGAATGAATGAATGAATGAATGAATGAATGAATGAATGAATGAATGAATGAATGCATGAATGAATGAATGCATGAATGAATGAATGAATGAATGAATGAATGAATGAATGAATGAATGAATGAATGAATGAATTAATGAATGAATGAATGAATGAATGAATGAATGAATGAATGAATGAATGAATGAATGAATGAATGAATCCAGCAATGAATAAATGAATGAATGAATGAATGAATGACTAAACAAATAAATAAATAAATAAATACATAAACAAATAAATGAATAAATAAATGAAGACATACGTAAATAAATAAATAAATACATAAAAAAATGAATAAATAAATAAATACATACGCAAATAAATACATAAATAAATAAATAAATATATAAATAAATAAATAAATAAATATATAAATAAATAAATAAATATATAAATAAATAAATAAATATATAAATAAATAAATAAATAAATAAATAAAAACATCCTCGTCATGCAGATTTTCCAAAAAAAGGTTTTTAACTTCGAGAAGGTTGGGTTTCGAGCGAGAAAATAGACCAATACGTGCCAGAACCTTACGGAGTCAGATCGGCAATAGGCCATTCCGAGAGCAATTAGAAAACAAAATGAGCGTCTAACGATGACTTTTTCACTGGGAGACGGCGAAATGGTCGTTTACAGGCCGTTGAAACAACTAACCGGGCAATGTGTGCAACCGACGACTGATCCCACGACCGAAAGGGACGACGCAACCCGTGTTCTCGTCCGACGAAAACTAAACACACATATAGCGTTTCCCAAAGATCGTGCCGCTAAATTATTTTTACGAAGCTGCGGACAGCTCCTTACAAGCATCTTTGCGACCGAGCGAACGAGCGGGGTTCGGCACGGCAACGACAATGAATTACTGACCCTGCAACGCGTTTGAAACACGAGATTACCCAGACGATAGTGCGTGCAACGACCCGACCGGGTTAAATACGTTTTTATTTGTTGTTCTTTTTTTATCTTCGGATTTATCCCTCGATTTACATTTCGAAATACATTCTCACTGTTGTTTCCATTCAACGGTGTTAGATTTATTTGGGACAAATGTTTTGTCGAGCTTTTTGATTTTGGAAAAAATTTTCACCGTCAGTTCGATGAGAATACGGTTGAATGCATGGAGATGAATTTATCATCGAGAGAATTTCGGCTGTGTATGATCGTGACTTGCACGCGGCCCGGGAAATTATTAATCGACAATTAATATTATTATTATTATTATTTAAATTATTTATTTATTCTCGCAACGACGTTAAATCGATGTAGTAAGGTTTTTGTTAATTTCATTATTATACCAATAAAATGTAATGTGATGGTGATGGTTTTTGAATGGTTTATGGAAGCGAAAATATTGTTTATCAATTACATTGGGTTGTCTAATAAATGCTCGTAGTTTCTTTCGAAATTACGTCGATGATGAAATCGGTCAAAAGCTCTTTTTTCGTACTTTCAGTAGGACACTATCATTTCTTGCATAATTTGTATTCCACCAAATTTCTGATACAATTGTAATTGTCAATAATTATCATATATTTATTTATTTCTTCATAGTCCGTGCCTTGCGGCTTCGGACGAGTCTCATTTTTGTACATATTATATTTTGGTACATTCTTTACATTTTATTGCATTTTCCCTCTCTTATATTTTTCCCCGCATTCATTCTCATATTACACTTTTTTACCCTCATTAACCACTCCCCACATTGCTATCGTGTTCTTCTTTCTTTATTCCCATAGACTTTCTTCTTTCCAAGATTATCATATAATGAACTTCCCGATTTTATAATTCTTTTTTTCTAATTCGTCGGTTAAGTAACGAAAACAAGTTGTCGTCAAAATAATAACGCAGCATGTTAATCATGCCAAGCCTTCCCAATCCATCGAAACAATTTTACCCAATTAGCCAAAATATTCGTTCGAAGAAAAAAACCAACATTCACTCCGAATATATTTTTACACAGAAAAATCAGAGGTCCAACGAAAACAATAACGAAGCAAGGTGCGATTTTGATTTGTCAACGTTTCCATCGTACAGTGTCGTCCGTGTTTACACCCCCTCTCGTCAATCCATAAAAATTAACTCCCAACAACGGTACTCGCGAACCGACGACTCCAAGAGTTGAGACCCAACCTCGTGCCGGCCACGCTCAAAAGTTGCCGTCAATAATAACAAGAATTGTCAAAAAAAAACCCCTCCCGAAAAAAAAAACTCCATCTCTTCGGCAAACGACGTTTTCGAAACATGTCGAAACCCCGTCAACGTTCCGAGCCGCATTGAGAAGTCGCGTGGTTCGATCGTTGTACAATTTAATTTTTTTCCCTCCCTCGAACAACACCCGCATAAGTCGAAAGAATTTAAAAAACATTCCCACAGACCGTTGTCATCCACCATTGGTCCCGAGCCTCCCACGATCCTCTTACGGTGATCCTACCGACCAGGGAAACAGTTACACGCGCGAGGTTCCGTCGTCGTCGTCGTCGGCGTCGATGCCGGGGATTTTTCAGCCTTTCTATGTAAATACCTTTGGGCCAGAGCCCACGGACGAGGGTACGAAAGAGTGAGAAGGAAATAAAAACGAAAGAAAAATTGTTAGAACCCATTTCCTTAACCCCCTCCCCTCGGTCCCTTTTCCCATTCCTGAAACGGATGGCTCGGTGCAAACTACCCCCCTGGTTTTACGGTTCTTTTACTCGCCAATAAAACGTCGAATTTTCGTGAACCGGGTAAGGACCGGGGGGTTCCCTTTTGCTCGTGTGTCAGCCACGCGTACTTCTACCAACGCGGTCAGGCCATAATAGATGCACGAGGCCGGCTCGTTTTCGTTTCTTATTATTATTTTTTTTTTTTTATTTTCTTTCCTATCCCCTTCTCTTTCTCCCTGTATACGCGCGTACGGTGTGTATATATATTTTTTTCTCCCTCTGTTTCTTTTCTCGTGCGTGCGTGACGCGCGTATTATGCGTGCGATCCACCACCATCTCACGAGCACCCCGTGAGTACGGGGCTAAAGGGTGAAGCCAACGCGAATCGCAGAAACGTGGGAACCTTTGCCAGGTGATATTGCCGATGGTTCGCGCGCGCGCGCGTTACCCTCTCCCACGGACGCTCCGACGGTGTGCAAGACGATAGCGAGAGAGTTCGCAAGGACGGAAGTAAGAAAGGCGAGGACCATTCCGGAAGGGGATAAGCGTCGATGGGAGAAAATCCACGAGGCATCCACACGTGAGAGAACGATTGAGCGAAAACAAATCGGGCTTATCGCGAATGAAGAAAACAAAATGAGAAAGAGAAAATAATGGATTTGAGAAATAAAAAAAGTTATATGAATGTATGGATGGATGCTGGTGTAAAGTCTGCCAGCGGTGTTTTGAAATAATTGACCGTAATTTTATATGCCTGATCGGTGGAAAAAAAGTTAGTTTAAGAAGACGCGTCGTTTGATAAGAGTTTTTCAAATTATTGTTTTTATATGGATATTAATGTTCTGATAAAAAGCGATGGTTAGTATTCACTATAAAACTTTGTTTATCGTCTATCTTATAATTTTCGACAATTTATTTTCTGAATTACGTAATATACTAACGTTTCTCAATTTATTTTGCCTATCCTGTAAAATTGTAGGATTAACGTCTGCTCTCGTAAATAAAAAATAAAATATAGACACATATATCATCAATGAATAAGTGAAAAAACATTTTATTTTTTATGCCCGTGTCGGTATCCGACTTTAGTAAAGTATTCAAATGTTTCGCATCAAAAAAATTCATGAAAATAACGTTAGATGTTTTGTGATGTACACACACACAAGGATTCATTTGTTCGGCACGACAGAGCGTTATTGTAGTACCTTTGCCGGTCGTGCGTCCAGCACACGACCTCGTTCCCATCCGAGAATTCCGAAACCCACTGACCCAATTTGACTGAATGGATCATTTCGGTTTATGATCGGGATTTCGAGGGCGCGGCATTGTGCGTGCTCGTCCTAAGACGTTATGGTTACGATTTGCGCAGTGCTTTTGAAATTGACACGTTCGCCGAAACACGATATACGTAAAAATGTTAATTTCCCAGGATCTTTAATGGTCCATAAAATGTATTTTTACTGTGTCTTTGAAGAAACAATGGTCTCGTGGAAAATAATTTTTCCTTGGAGTTTTTAGTGTCCGAGTCGTTGGAAAAATCCAAAACCTTGCATGAAGTGGTTGTAAAGAAATTCGCTGAGGACCAATATACAGGGTTAAGGATATTCAATTTATTAAGAATTGACGGAATGGAAATAATGGTGTCATTTTACAATGATTACACTTTCACAAAATAAACGATATATTTTATATCCTTTTGTGAATTTTCCTTTTGATTTTCGATCGATCAGATTTTTTTAAATCGAAGTCTCTACAATTATTTTTTTACGGTGGGACGCTGAAAATTGACTTGATTTTTTAAATTTTACACCACCTCAGGAAGTGAGCTAAAAATGATCGACCTACTTCCTTTCTGGCTTTGTGTCGAATAGAAAAAAAAAAGGATCAATGAATTTCCAAGATTTGTTTCACTTGTAAAGTAAAAATTCAAAAAATATATCAACATCATCCTAGAGGTTGTTCACTCGTGTAATCTGGCGTACATGAGAGAAGTAATCTTCGGTGATAATCTTTCTGTTCTCTGTGTAATCTTTATATTCCTTTTATGCTGTGATTACAGGTTATCTAAAAAAATGTTATGTAATTTTATGTAATCGTGAAAGATTTAAAAAAAGTTCGTGTATTCTTCATGTGCTCTCCATGCATTAGTTTGGTTAAATCCTCATGTATTCCCGTGTTCATGTGCCCTCTTGTAATCTCATATGAATTTTACCTAAGGACGTATTTCAACCACTCTCCGTAATCTTTCAAAAATGTCATGTATTCCGTCGTAGAGACATGTAATCTTTGCAAAATTATCCGCAATCACGGAATACATGTATTCTTTTCCATTTGATTGTACTCGATCAAGGATTAAAAGTAATCTTCCAAAAAAAAAATAATCTTGCCCAACGTAATCTCGTGTAAACCATTTTTTCAAAATAAATACCTCCTCGAAATCATCTCATTTCCGATCCCCATTCTCGTTTCACCTCACCAAAAAACTCCTCACTATTTGTACAACCCGACTAACCAAACTCGCGTGTCGTTTCTCACCCAACATCGACGAAAAAAAACCCCCAACGTTTGTTATTTCTCCATATTACAAAAACCATAAAACACATTTTTAATACACATTCCCAAGTCATAAGTTCATTAAAAAAAAAAAGATGAGACAAAAAGTAAATCCCAAAACGTGTGAATCGACTGACACGGAACAGCCTCGATAACTCGCGTGGGGTAAACAACCCCACACAAACTAGGAACTACATTTTTTTCCTCTCGTACTTCCAAAAACCATAAAGACATCTCACGGAAGCCTGCACCCCGTCCACAAAAATTAGTCCGTGTTTCATGTACAACATCGTTCTACCGCCCCGGTAGCTCGCAACTCGCAGGACATCACAGATGTCGGAACTTCTGAGGGCTATTAAAGGCCCGTCGACATCTTTTCACGAGCATCATCCACGAAAAACCGAACGGTACAAGAAAATCCCGTTTTTTTCCCATCTCCCACCCTTCGCCCCCGATTCGTAATTCGCCGGAAGCCACTCCACCCTTCCCCAAAACGCGGAAAAATTTATTAGAAAACTGTGCGGAAGTCGAAGATGGCGTTGCAGCGTAACCGGAAGATGAATTTTTTTCACGTGGGAAATAATATAAAAATGTGAGTCTGGGAAAAAAAAATGAAGAAACGCGTTTCATGATTGTTTTGTATCGGCTACGAAGGGTCGGAGGGAAAAAAGAGTCGTGGAGTATATCGAAGGACCGTAACCGGTGACTTGTGGGCGGAAGTGGAGATTTCAGATTCAACAGGGATAACGTTTCCTTCCTGAAGTATATGTGTGTGTGTGTGTATGTGTGTATTTCGGGACGAGAGGCTGCGTGGGGGCGAAGGATACGAAAAACTGAGAGCGTGGGTGCGAGGTGCAGGTGTATGGCGAGAGAAGAACGTTCTTGAGAACCGTAGCGAAGACGGCGAGAGAGGGAGAGAGAGAGAGAGAGAAGGAAGGAGAGAGGGAGCAGTAGTTTGGATAGCGAGACGACGAAGAAGACGAAGGAGAAGACGAAGATGAAGAATCTTGTGGGTAGGCGTTCCAAATTTAGAGCCATAAGACCTGCTCGGTCGGCTCCATCGCCACTCGATGGCTCTCTCGCTCTCGTGTAGTGGCTTGTGGTCAAGCGTAGCAGAACCGGCAACAGCAGCGAACGAGCGTCTCGAGGATCCAGCAGCAGCGGCAGCAGCAGCTTCCCCTGGGCTCCAGAGGGGTTAATGAGAAGGTCGCGACATTTGACCGGACTCCTTCCGTTATGACAGCTCCCAGCTCGGGGAATATTTTCTGGGAATTTGTAATATCATGGGAAACGAGACGGGACCATCGTCGCGATAAGAAAATTCGGAGCTTGGGAATCCATGGTCAGACGAGGCAGCCGTTGTGGATTTTGGTCCGAATTATTTACGTCAATCGGCGGTCATTGTTTCGGCGATGTCTCACGCGTAATTCGTGTGGTTGATATTCGATTTTACACAAATTGGGCTTATCGTAATTAAATTAATTGAAAATAAAATGGTTATTATCATTTTGTAGAAAAATATATGGGGTATTCCCGGGAATGTCGGCAACTTCGGACAGTTGGGTCAAAATTTTTGCCCCCCAATTTTTCTCATCAATATGTGTTGAAAATAAAGAGACACGTATTTCGGCGTTTTTTATTTTGAGCCCCCGCTTTTGAAATACAGTCAAATGAAGTTTTTAAAGTATTGACCACATTCGGTCATTCAAATCGATATATCTCAGCAACGGTTAGTGATAACTCGAAAAACCACGGGTCTTTTTTTTTCGTTTTTGAACGCTCTATACAATGAAAATATTTACGATTATGTTGCACAAATTCAACAATTATTTATAAGCAATTCAAAATGAAAAATGAAGTAACACAAAAATGTACCCTTAATTTTTGAAATATATATTTTTTTTAATTCCTTGAACAAAAACAAAAATTGAGCCACCTTGAACTTTTAGGGCCGACGCTTCGTTCGGGAGTTATAGATTTTTTTGTCACAAAAAACCCGTAAATTTACGTATTTTATAAGTAAAAATTTGCATGAAAAAAATAGTACCCTAAATTATTGAAATCTATTTTTTTTTCAAATTCCTTGAACGAAAACGAAAATGTTGAGACTCTGCCGGACTTGGGCCGTCGCTTCGTTCGAAAGTTATAGCTTTTTTTCTTAACAACCGGGTAAACATTTACGGGTTTTTTGTGACAAAAAAATCTATAACTCCCGAACGAAGCGTCGGCCCAAAAAGTTTGAGGCGGCTAAATTTTTGTTTTTGTTCAAGGAATTTAAAAAAAAATACATTAAAAAAATTAAGGGTATATTTTTTGTTTTATTTCATTTTTCATTTTGAATTGTTTATAAATAATTGTTGCATTTGTGCAACATAATCGTTAATGTTTTCATTATATAGAGCGTTCAAAAACGAAAAAAAAGACCCATGGTTTTTCGAGTTATCACTAACCGTTGGTGAGATATATCGATTTGAATGACCGAATGTGGTCGATACTTCAAAAACTTTATTTGACTGTAGTTCAAAAGTGGAAGCTCCAAATAAAAAACGCCGAAATACGTGTCTCTTTATTTTCAACACATATTAATGAAAAAAATTGGGGGGCAAAAATTTTGACCCAACTGTCCGAAGTTGCCGAAATTCCCAGGAATACCCCATATGTATATTTTTTTTTTTTTACACAAATATATTTTGCTTCCTGATAATACGAATTGATGATAGCTGGCCGATTTGTGAAAAAATCGTTTGTCCGAAGTAATTCGAGGGATTTTCGACCTACGCTTTGATAAACCGGATTGCAACTATGTGTTCTGCACAAGATCGCGATTTTAAACGAGTTTCAACCGTGATGTACCGATTATATACGTGCCGTTCGAAAATAATACACCACGAGGTTCTTACAAGAGCCGAAGGGGCAAGAGAGGGCAGTTTAGAACAAAGTTCAAGGTTGCGACGAAATATATCGTGAGAGAATTGACGGCTATAAGTCCGTGCAATATAATTTCGACCTCCCTCGAACGTAAAACCTTAGATTTTCCATAAACGTGAATTTTCGAACGTTCCCATACCGAGGGTTGGTCAACGCTTCGAATGGAAAAACGTTTTTCTCGGTCAACGAACGTACCGCGCACTCACGGAATAACCGATGATCGCGTACCGTCCGGCAATCTGGTTTTTCGAAACGATTTTCAAGAAATTATTGTCATTCGTCCTCGTGGACGAATCGGGCTATACGCAATAATATACCAGTACGAGGGACAAAGCTCGAGCTTAGCGCAGGACATTATGGTTTTACGGGGACGACCTTAATAAAACAATAAACTACGTAGTTATTATATTTACTATCCCTTTTACGGATAACGGACTCGTCGCACTATCGAACGGCCCTCGAAATATTACCGATGCCTGGAAGACAACCGAACATCGCATTTTCGGGATCCTCATCATATTCCGACGGCGTTACCGTGACGATTTTGGTTCATAAGTAAAATATTGCAGGCTTTACGCTAAGTTCCGTTCTATTAAACGGTAACTATTATATATACCTATAAATACATATATATATATGTATACTTTAGTCTTCTTGTTTCAAACAGCTTCGAGCGGCGAGTTAACGAATTTCACGTCAATTTTATGTCCATAAAGGTAAATATTATTTATATTATATTAATATTTCCTTTGGGTTATGACATTTATTTTTTTTTTGCATAATCACTCGGTCGTGAAAATGTTTTAATATTTTTTTTATTTAAGGTGCTGCTATCCTAGGTCACGATTCATCCAAATGGGTTAAAGAATCGAAGAACTAGAATGTTTGAATTCTTTTAGAAACATATTGTTTGATGTTCGTTCCGAGAAATTATGGTGCGAGTGAATCCATAAACACACAAAAACAGTTGGAAGACAATTTTGTAGACATTCAATCTAAACTTTGATCAATGATGATTTCCGTGCGATAATTATTTGTCCACTATATATCCTTTCTATTCGAAATTTTTCATAAAGTATTTCATTGAAAAACATACAAAATATTAAATGTCAGAAATCCAAAACACCAAATGCACGAAAAAAACCTTTTTCATTTCTAAAAATTGTTTTTCGATTGTCTCGAAACGAAATCCGACGAGATTTAATCCCCAATTCATTTCGACTCAATAATCCGGGCTTCACTTTTGGAACAGGATTATTCAAAAAAATCTCCACGTCAGCTGTTTCGTGCTGAAGAGAGCAGCTGCGGTACAAAATTTGCGAAATATCAAACAGGCTCGATTTATATCTACGACGTTGTGAAAAAGATTTTTTTTTGTGTAATTGGCAATCGCGTTTAATCTAAAATATTGAGACCTCGTTATATAAGCTTGATAGGAAAAGCAACACTTCACTCCCTCGCTTTTGATTCATCGAGCAACCTGGCGGAAGCGTGAGTAGCGGTGAACAAAAAAAAAACGAAAAAATGATCGTTCAATACGATTGCGAGTTGAAACGATTCGGAGCAATTTAATGGGAGCAGCGTGGATCACAATCGAGTTTATCCGCGTGGATCTCGAAAGGGCGGCGCGACAATTCCGAACAATCATCTCGAAATTTGACGATTGTTTCGAGACCTGTGACGATAAAGCATTTTGCCGTGGAATGCGTTTCATTATCGGCTGCACATCCGGTCAAAAAATCTAAGCCGAATAATAATTCCCTTTTTTTTTCAATAATAAACTATTCGGGTCTTTTTAATTCACCGCTCGAGCAGCCGACATCGAGTTGACAGTGAAAATATATGAAGCTATTGTGTGGTAAACGTTGTTTGGATATTTAGCAATGACGTGGTAAAATGGACCCCTCTTCATGCCAATTCAAATACGTGGTCTTGAAAAATGTACGAGCTTCGAGAACTCGTTGCGTTATTGGAGTAAAATATTTTACGCGAATTTATTCATTCATTCACGACGAATTCACGAATAATTTTTTTATTCTCGGCAACCTTTGATAGTAAAATTCAATAGTTCTGTCGTCTACGTTTCAATATTCGATATAATAATTTATTATATATTAATTATATTATATTATATTATTATTATACTATTATATTATATTACATTATATTATATTATATTATATTATATTATATTATATTATATTATATTATTTTTTATTATATTATATTATATTATTAATAACAATTAATTTGTTCCTATTATAAAATCGAAAATAAAGAGCAAAATAAATAAATCATACCTTGCGAAGTCTTTTAAGTAGACATTTAAAAATATTTCGTCTTTTTACGCAGGCCATATTCAACACTTTTAGCCCGTGAGTAAAGGCCACGAAAATTTACCAAATCTTTTAAATTTGAAATCTACGTATTCGGCTGCAGTGTGGGGGTGACCCGAGCTACGAGGTTCGGTCCTGTAAAAGTAAAAGTTTTCCCGATTTTTCAGTACCCCGTAAAAGTTTATCCGTTTATTGCGGCCGCGAGTGCCTCTTCAAATGGTCGTAGTAACTGATTTTGTCAACAGTACGACTATTCTTAGTGCTTTATTGAACGAGTCGCGCGCGCTTACTGCACACGGAAACGTTGCCACGGTCTTACAGCGTCGAAGAATTTCAACTTGCACGTGCTTTTTAACTTCAAATGGAAAAATTTTTACCTTTCCGTCAAACAATCGAGTCTTTTATTATCCAGATGTTTCTAACCATATAAAATTGATTTGAAATAAAAACGAACAAATAATTATAGTCTTTCAAAATATCTAGTACTTTAAAAGAAACAGAAAAAAAGGAGAAAAGAGACGAAAAAAAGAGCTTTCAATGTTTCAATTTGGAAGCATACCGAGTTAGAAAAATATCCAATATCGCGTCAGGTAACAAATGGCGATTAAATATTCTAATATTTCATACATAATTATTCATTTGCTGCTGCAGTCGCTTCATCACCACAAGCTATCATAATCATCTTACTATATAATAATAATATATACATATATAAAAATAATTCAATAATCAATAATAATATTATAATACAATATTAGTTATTAATATTTATTCGATAATTTTTTTTCATCATTATTATATTTTTTCTTCACATATAATAATTTTTATATTGAATAACGTATGACGTAAATATTCAAAACTAATGAGTAAATAAATACCGAAAATTACGAAAAATTATAATTGAATAAAAAAAAACGAACGTAGATAAACAGCAGTTTCGTCCATGGGAATTTCTTTACGTGTCGGTTGCGTGTACCCCGACGTACGTATATACGATGCGTCACGTCATCGGAGCGCATTGCGCGCGCCAGCCACACTTATGTCGCGCGTACACGTATGCACATACACGCGAGGGGCCTGTAGCACGTTTGCCTTCCCTCGTCACATGCCTACCTACTCTATCGCATGCCTTTGCGCTTTACCGCAACTACAGTCTGTCCCTCACGTCGCTCCCAGACCTTTTTACGATACTTCACACGGTCCGTGAAAATTACATTTACCGCTCGATTCTTATCGCAACAATAAGAATAACAAATTATCGTCGAAATTTTTTTTTTCATTCATCAAATGAATAACCAAAATTTGTTTATTATGAATGCCAACAACATTGAAATTGCGAGTTTTTGACAATTCGTTTTCATTTGGAATATGAATTTTATTGAATTGAAAAATGAATGAAGGCGATTGTAAGAAATGTTATTAATTTAGGTTTGCGAAGCGGCAAAATTATTGTTGTGCAAATTAATTGGAAGTTCTCACGATGCTTCTGACAGTCCAGCAAAATTACATTTACCACTTGCATCTCATCACAACATTAACAATAAATAATTACCTTATTATATTATAATAAGTGTCAAAATTAATATTTTCGATTAAAAACTTTGCAATTTCAAAATTTTCCCAACAGTTAAAGTTCAAAACTAAAATTCCAACCGTTGTCTTTTGAAAATATATATTTTAATCAATTAAAAAAACTAATTTGGAAACATGCGATGATGAAACAATCAGATAAATAAATAGAAAAAGTGGGGACAGAATTTGTCGTTGAGTGTTAAAATTGTTAATATTCGAATACATCGGAGTCTCTCACGGTCTGTGATACCCCAGCGGTACCGCAAATTCCCACACATCATCAACAGGTCTCGCAGCAGGGCTCGAGACGACCCCCCGCCCCACCACGGGGGCATCCCCACTCCCCACTCCCGAGCTAATTCGTCCCCACCCCTCGAACGTTTGGGTGCATCGGCATGAGACCGTCCGAAAACGTCAAACAGTTTACCTTCAACCCCGTGAACCAAACGTCGTGGCTTACGGTCAAACATCCCTACAAAAATTGGGGTGTTCGGATAATCCAACGAAACAAGGATCGAGCTTTGATCAACGAAATCATTTTACCAGTGAAAGTTCAACTACAGCCTAGCAAACGGCGAGCTTGCGGTGTGTCGTACAGCGATAAGAGATTCGTACGATCGAACGAGTGTTACCACAGCGATACATTTTTTTTACAACGATTTTTACGTGTAATTGTCGTTGAAAAAAGTGAATAAATGATAAACGAAACGTAATATTGGTTTGAATTGGATATAAATATATACCGACAGATTCGGTTGAACTCAGTGCAGATTTTTGAAAAAAGAATTAAAAAATTGTGTTTAAATGGTGGATTATTACAATTACAAGATGTCAGGAAGCGATGAGGAATTTGAGCCTCAGAGCCAATCTGGATTATCCAAGGCGGAACTCCGAAGAGTGAGTATATATGATTTTTTTATTTTATTTTATTTTATCGATACAAAATAGTGTTTATAACGTTGGGGTTGTAACGTCTGGACGCAATTTGAGTCGTATGTGTTCTAACGTTATTTTGTTATTGATTGATCGCAGAGCAACAAACCGATAATGGAGAAGAGACGACGTGCTCGGATAAATCAATGCCTCGACGAGCTCAAAAGTCTTATTCTTGAAGCAATGAAAAAAGACGTAAGTATTATTATTTATTATTTATTATTTATTATTTATTATTTATTATTTATTATTTATTATTTATTATTTATTATTTATTATTTATTATTTATTATTTATTATTTATTATTTATTATTTATTATTTATTATTTATTATTTATTATTTATTATTTATTATTTATTATTTATTATTTATTATTTATTATTTATTATTTATTATTTATTATTTATTATTTATTATTTATTATTTATTATTTATTATTTATTATTTATTATTTATTATTTATTATTTATTATTTATTATTTATTATTTATTATTTATTATTTATTATTTATTATTTATTATTTATTATTTATTATTTATTATTTATTATTTATTATTTATTATTAATTATTTATTATTTATTATTTATTATTTATTATTTATTATTTATTATTTATTATTTATTATTTATTATTTATTATTTATTATTTATTATTTATTATTTATTATTTATTATTTATTATTTATTATTTATTATTTATTATTTATTATTTATTATTTATTATTTATTATTTATTATTTATTATTTATTATTTATTATTTATTATTTATTATTTATTATTTATTATTTATTATTTATTATTTATTATTTATTATTTATTATTTATTATTTATTATTTATTATTTATTATTTATTATTTATTATTTATTATTTATTATTTATTATTTATTATTTATTATTTATTATTTATTATTTATTATTTATTATTTATTATTTATTATTTATTATTTATTATTTATTATTTATTATTTATTATTTATTATTTATTATTTATTATTTATTATTTATTATTTATTATTTATTATTTATTATTTATTATTTATTATTTATTATTTATTATTTATTATTTATTATTTATTATTTATTATTTATTATTTATTATTTATTATTTATTATTTATTATTTATTATTTATTATTTATTATTTATTATTTATTATTTATTATTTATTATTTATTATTTATTATTTATTATTTATTATTTATTATTTATTATTTATTATTTATTATTTATTATTTATTATTTATTATTTATTATTTATTATTTATTATTTATTATTTATTATTTATTATTTATTATTTATTATTTATTATTTATTATTTATTATTTATTATTTATTATTTATTATTTATTATTTATTATTTATTATTTATTATTTATTATTTATTATTTATTATTTATTATTTATTATTTATTATTTATTATTTATTATTTATTATTTATTATTTATTATTTATTATTTATTATTTATTATTTATTATTTATTATTTATTATTTATTATTTATTATTTATTATTTATTATTTATTATTTATTATTTATTATTTATTATTTATTATTTATTATTTATTATTTATTATTTATTATTTATTATTTATTATTTATTATTTATTATTTATTATTTATTATTTATTATTTATTATTTATTATTTATTATTTATTATTTATTATTTATTATTTATTATTTATTATTTATTATTTATTATTTATTATTTATTATTTATTATTTATTATTTATTATTTATTATTTATTATTTATTATTTATTATTTATTATTTATTATTTATTATTTATTATTTATTATTTATTATTTATTATTTATTATTTATTATTTATTATTTATTATTTATTATTTATTATTTATTATTTATTATTTATTATTTATTATTTATTATTTATTATTTATTATTTATTATTTATTATTTATTATTTATTATTTATTATTTATTATTTATTATTTATTATTTATTATTTATTATTTATTATTTATTATTTATTATTTATTATTTATTATTTATTATTTATTATTTATTATTTATTATTTATTATTTATTATTTATTATTTATTATTTATTATTTATTATTTATTATTTATTATTTATTATTTATTATTTATTATTTATTATTTATTATTTATTATTTATTATTTATTATTTATTATTTATTATTTATTATTTATTATTTATTATTTATTATTTATTATTTATTATTTATTATTTATTATTTATTATTTATTATTTATTATTTATTATTTATTATTTATTATTTATTATTTATTATTTATTATTTATTATTTATTATTTATTATTTATTATTTATTATTTATTATTTATTATTTATTATTTATTATTTATTATTTATTATTTATTATTTATTATTTATTATTTATTATTTATTATTTATTATTTATTATTTATTATTTATTATTTATTATTTATTATTTATTATTTATTATTTATTATTTATTATTTATTATTTATTATTTATTATTTGTGAAAGTTTCTTATTAGGATTAAACAGACCGCAATTAAGAATCGCTTTTAGAGCAATCACAGCGAAAGATTATCATCAGACGCAAGGCACGCATTATTTGGTCTTAACGGTAATAAGCCTCGCAAATGTTTGATCAGGTCCGCCAAGGGGGGTCTTTCATAGTCTTGCCGACCGATGGCGTTAGTCTATACGTACTACCCAGCCGGAGAAAACGTAATGCGAGAAGGGGAAAGCGCGGGAGGGGGGGGGGGGGCGAATGACAGAAGGCCCTTTTTGTTTTAGAATTTAAGAGGCTCATCGTGGGAACTCTTTGGTTTCTTTCGAACCCTCCACCGGCTTGGCATGCAAGGCCGCGCCGATCCGCGTGTTTCAAACACACTCGATGGACAATCGTACTCGAACTATTTTAAAAAAAAACTTTTTAGTCAAAATAATAATAATATAATAAATAATAAAAATAAAAAATAATAATAATAATAAATAATAATAATACTAATAATAAAAATAAATAATAATAATAATAATAATATTAATAATAATAATAATAAGGGTAAATTTCAAGTAGTTCGGAATTAATTGCTCGGTTCGCTCTTCGTTCCTCTCGTTCCGTAGAAATTAATTTCGCGTCGAATTTGCGTTTGAAGCGTGTCGTTCGGAGTCTCGTCGGCCTGTCGATGGGTTCGTATCTACTTGGGTGGTTGCTTAAGACGTTGAAGAAGGCCCGAAGGGTGTGAAATCATGTCCAGGTATCGGCACGAGGGACTGTCAAAATCCAAGGCCCCCGTTCACAGTCTCGATACCGTAGAATCAATTGTCTCTCGATTATCCGTCTTCAAATTGATTCTTCATAAACGACATCACCCATTTTTGTAATCGTTGGCTTTATCAATTATCCGCGCTGATAAAACTATTTTTTCGGAGGATTAATTTTTTTGCTAATTCTATTATTCTCAACCGAATCATTGTGCGAGAAAAATCGTCTCGCGACTGTGATTCGTTTCTGTCTGGCACCTGATCGACCAACTTTTCTTCATTCATTCGAGATCGACACGGTTTGTGAGAAGATCCGGTATCGACGTGTAATTCTATCCACCGAAAGTGAAATTCACAAGCGGGTGAACCGCACATATATGCATGCACGTGTGTGTATGTGTGAGAAAGAGAGAGAGGAAGAGAGCGAGAGAGAGAAGTCTCCGTGCGGTCGCAATCTCTTTCTCTACATCGGTTTATTCTCTCTCCTCTTCCAGATGACTTCCGCTACCTGTCCGCTCCCAGTGTCGGTTCGCCCGTTGGGTTCCCGTCCGCATATTATCCACCGTCGGTCCGCCCATGACGCCCCCCGCGTTCGTGGGAACCTTCGCGAGTAATTATTAAAAAAAGAGCAAAAAAGCAAAAAAAAAAAAAAAAAAAAGAACGAAAAAAAAAACAGCTCTCATCTCGGGTTGCAGCCTCCTTTTGTTGACCGTATCATCTTCAAGGATCCTCGTCCCACGCAGCGGAGGCGTTGCTTCCTAGTCTCGATCGTCGAACGAAAAGGGCATCGCCCCGCTTCAATTTTCCATTGTTAGCGCGGTTCGTCAGGTGCCAAGCATCCCTGATCTTTCGCCCGGGGTGTCGAGTTCACGACTGGGCAGACGATGATCGATTTCCCATTGGTGCGATAATCAAAGGGATTCGTGGGCGCTCTGAGATCTTCTCACGTCCTTCGTAAACGTTTAGCATTGTGCGAACGATACAGTTTTTTTTTTCGTCACTTTTTTTTGTTTGTTTCTACTGAATTGAATTTATATTTCGAATTTTTCATTGTACGGGATTTTGCCGATAAGAGGCCTTGTAATTGGTTTTTGCATTTTTAAGGTTTTAATGTTGGACTTATGTTAAAGTCCATGGGTTTGTTAACGGAAACAGGTTTACGTTGAAATAATATTCATTTGACTGATGAAAGGTTATGTTTAATTCGAACTTGAAAGGATTGAAGAGAATAAAATAAAGAATTATTCTTATTATCTTCCGAAATTATGAATATATAAGTGAGATAAGGGATAAGTAATAATTGTAAGGCGAGAATTATTCAGATTAGTCATTTCCATTCAGAATTAATCCGAAGAGCAATCATTGTTAGTTTTGGTACGATCATTGTTGCCTCATAATAAAGTCCCATGGGATTCTATTTGGATAATAGAATCCCGCTGTAGGCCCGGATTGGTTTGTATGCGGTTAAGCCTCTTATCGGAAAAACCCGACAGTAACTGATACGACAATAATCGATAATCAGAGCTGCTCGACAGTGTGACGCATCTCATCAAAGCTCAATTAATACACAGGGTTTATTCTAATCCCTTCGGGTCCCAGATATCCGGTTGACCCAAAAATCTCTCAACCCATCAATGTACCAAAATATCCACCCATCTACGTATGACTTACCGTTGTATTTGCAGTACCTCGCTGACTCCCTCTAATTCCCTAGTTCGGGCAAATGGGTTGCAGCCCCTTAGCTCGCTATAAAACGTGACAGTGAATAATAATGGAATTGAAACACCGTAAATTCGTACGAAATTCGTGCAAACGACTCTCGTGACTCGTTGCGGAGATACGTCATTACGAATGAGACGAGAAATTCCCACAAAGAACTGTGCGAGCGTGCATCAACTCTTCCTCGAGAGCCACTGCGTGTGTAACCGAGAGCATCGTCGACTCCCACGCCTATTGTCAAGCGTCACAGAGAATCGAGAGACGAATAAAGAATTGACCATAAAAAAAAAAGATACATATATATATATATATATATATATATATATATATATATAAATACATGTGGGCTGGTGTATTCGAACGCTAAGCTGTCGAAACTGGAATACGGATCGCTCGCGATCCTAAATTTTTTTTCCCTCCGGGGACAATGAAATTTTTGAAGCCCTGAAGTATCGTCCCGATGGATCGTCGGCGTGTACGGTCATTGGTGGCCAAAGGGCTGGGCATTCGAGATGTTTCAGAATAACGTGCGATTTTTGGGATCGGGAGAAGTTTTACGTCGTCGAAACCGAAGAAACTTCCCACGATGGCTTTACATTTCTATTCATGCGTTTTGTTGAGAAATGGAAAACCTCGTACCTGTTACTCCTTTCAAAAGGATTATCCTGATGACTTGACATTTTTTTTTTTGGGTCGCTTCGAGGGTTTTGTGGTGGTTCTTGAGTGTCGGATGGGGGTGTTATGTTGTTTGGCAGGTTATCGGTATATTTTGAAGATTGGCGTTGAAAACAAATTAATAATGATAATTATCTGACTTGGTAGAAGACGTGTGTGGAACAAAAAAAGATCTTCACTATACAGAATGGTCCTACGAGTTGACCTCTGTTGCAGTTGCCAACTGGAAAAGTTGTCTAAATTTATCTCGACCTAGCGCCGACAATTATCTCAATTATCGTCGGCTTTGGGTTGAAATAAATTCAGGAAACTTTTCCATCTGGCAAGTGCGACAGAGGGCAGCTGCGACTATTCCCGCTAGAATCTGTAATCTAGATAATAAACCGACGAGGGAGATCCGTCTTACCGACAGTGGCCCGACTATCATCCACCGATAACGAGCCAACGTCGGTCGGTAAGACGGATCCCCCTAAAGCACTCGTACCATCCATCGTTGAATCACAAGCTAACGATAAGAGAAACATTCTTCGTCCTCAAACGACTCGATATTAATTACAAATATTTGTATCGTTACAGCCTTCCAGACACTCCAAGCTCGAAAAAGCGGACATACTCGAAATGACGGTGAAACACTTGCAGACGGTACAACGTCAACAATTGACCACCGCCGTTTCAACGGATCCCGTCGTACTCACGAAATTCCGTTCAGGTTTCTCCGAATGCGCCGGCGAGGTTTCGCGCTACGTCAGCCATCTGGAGAACATCGAACCGTCGGTAAAACAGCGATTGGTATCGCATCTTAACAGTTGCGTAACGAATCTACAACAGATGGCGCCGTTCTACAGCAATTACGTGCCTTACATGCCCGAAAGATTGTTTCCCGAGGTCAAGGTCGGATTTCAAAGTGACTTTCAAAACGGCGACGAGAACAACAACGGCAACACAACGAGAATACAAATACCCAGCGGTGTACAATTGATACCGAGCAGATTGCCAACCGGCGAATTAGCTCTGTTGGTACCGCAATCCGCCGAATTATCGGCAAATTTTCCATTTTTTCCACCGGCTCCGGAACCATCGTCGAGAATCGGTTCGTCATCCGCGTTCACGGCCGTCAACCGATCTCACAGTCCTCTCATGAGCCCGACCACCTCGACCTCCAGCTTCGGCGAGGAAAGTCACAATTCCGAAAATTATCCGCAATCGCAGTCGCCGAATCGTTCGCAACGTCTTTTCAAAATTCCCGATCAGAGTCCTTCGGCTTCCACCAAAAGCGGTTTCTCGTCGTCATCACCGGAAACGCAAAAACCACAAATCAGCTCGTCGAGCGATCGAAAATCACCGATTCCGTCGATCTATCGCGACAATAAAATCAACGCGGACACCGGATGTTCCGCGATAACGAGAAAAGACGTGGCTGTACGAGTTGGGGAGAAAAGTTCGTCGTATGTTGCTAATTTGCGGCAACCGTTGTCGGTTATTACCGATAAAACGTACAACAGAACACCGATTTTCGCGAAGAGAGAGACGCTGAAGAGACACCATTCGGACGGTCTTCTCGTGGTTTCGGAAAAAAGGCCGAGATACAACGAAGCCTCGAGCTCGACGGGTTTGGGAAATGGTTCCGGTGCGAAACGACCGATGGGCAGGGACGAACACGCGGTTTCGGTCGAAGATCTTTCCGGAAAAACGAATTCGCACGTTCGCGGAAATTCGAACAGCGAATCCGGAGATTTTTCCATTGGGGATGGTGAATCTTCACAGGCCAATGGAGACATGTGGAGACCCTGGTGATGATCGAACGGAATTTTCGACGAATGGCTTTACAGAAGGAAACGTTGAAAGAAAAAAAAACGAATTGTTTTAGATATGGAAAATATTTTGAAACATTTTAAATTATAGTTTTTTTTTATAATGGAAATCGCAAATTTCGCGAGAGTTGAGTTGAGCATGGATTTATTATTACCGGGTGTATTGTCTAATCAAATGTTTTGAAATGTAGTTGTGATTACGTTTATCATTGTTACGATGCATGATTGGCTCATTATGTTGCCGTGAGATTGTTTTTTTTTTTTTTTTTTTTTTTTTTTTTTTTTTTTTTTTTTTTTTTTTTTCATTTATTAATTTATTGCTGAGTTGAAGCGAATTTAATTAATGAAATGGGTCCGGGCGACGGAATATTTTCCGACGCATCGATGCATCGCGATGGAGTTCGATATTTGATTGTACTTCGTACGAGGCATCCTTCCAAAGTGTAGAGACCCGAGCCGAGGCTTTAATATAATTCTAGTTATTGACAACGACGAGTGATCTGTAAATAATTTTTGTAAATAAGTTTTTTTTGTTCTATTCAATGTAATATTTAACGATAACATCCTATAATTATCTTTTCACGATTTATCGTGATCGGTAATTTAACGTCGTATTATGAGTTTGTGATAATTAATGTAACGTCGTCGAAATAAAATATGTTTTCTGTAAAAAAAAAAAAAAAAAAATAACGCACAGTTTTATTTTTAGTTATAGCATTTATGTTATATCGACCTGCTTAAGGGGTTATACGCAATTGCAAGGCCAAAAAAAAGTCATTTTTTACGAATTTTTCTTGAAAAGAGTTTTTATTTTACAAATACAAGAATTATAAATAAATGTAGTGGTAGCTTTTAACTTTATATCAGCATTTTTTATTTTCAACAACATCGACTTATTCTGCTCCTGTAGACGATCTCCTGGAGGTCCTCCAAAAAAAAGTTGTCTGGCGGTGAACACGATATCTCCAGTTTGGATTATCTAAAATGGAAAAACCAAGAAGATTCTATTAGCGGATAGATAAATCTATGTATTGATCGAAGGAATAGTCAAAATTTTGATTTTTGACAAAATGGCGGCTCCAAAAAGAAAAAATTCCAAGATTCGACCGAAATTTTTTCGTTGAACTGTTTAAAAAAAATAGAAATAATTATCGGAATTTTTATTCCTTCGATCAATACCTGAAGAATATATCTGAGAAGGTTGTGTTAAAATTGCAGACCGATCGGTGGCGTCGTTTTCAAGAAATCGTGCTCACCGACTTTGAAAACACCGTTTTGGGGAAAACGTGTTCAAAGTTTCAAAAATCGTTAAAAATTTTTTTTTTCAACTTACATGGATTAATCTATCCCAGGGCCATAAAATGAACCCTCCGCATCATTAATCCGCATCATTAGCAGCTTCTAAATATTCCAATTTTTTGTTCTATAAACAAAAAATCGATTTTTTGATATTCCCAACTGCGTAAAACCCCTTAAGCCATTCGGCTATGAATAGTACGATGATTTTTTCTTTTCAGAACATCTGTTCAATCAACTCAGCCTAGTTAATCTTAGCCCTGTTAACTATAAAATTCAAATTTATTAAAATTCCACAGCATAACGAGACTATTGGTCCACCCAGTAGAGAATGTTTCTACCATAAAGAACCGAGCGTATCCAGAAGATAAAAAATCTTCGGATAATGAATCCCACTGCATGTCTCGAATATTCAATTATTCAAAAATAAATGTTTCTCCGCACGAGGAACGTGCAAGCGAAAAAAAAAAAAAAATTTCATGCAAAGGTATTTTCCGGTATTCACGGATACGGTAAACTCAGACGTTCCGCGAGGCAGTGATTGCGAAAAAAGAAGAGAAAAAAAACAGGAAAAGAAATAAAATAATAAAAATCGACCGTACGGATTCGGAAAAATAAGATATAAAACGCCTTTGTGGATCTAGTCCGGCAAAGCGTTAAGCGGTTTGCGGCGTTGAAAACCCATCGTGCCGGTGCGCGCTTTAGCCTTTCAAGAGGCGTTAAGCGCCCCCCCCCCCCCCTCCGACTTCATGAGGTGGAGAGTGCTCTTTTTCTTTTCTCCGATAAAGGAATAAAAAAAAACCAAGGTAAAGAGAACAAGAATTTCAACCACCTGTTACGCGGTAAAACTACTCCCACGCCTCCTCCATCGCCGTTCCCGCTTCATTCTACGACTAAGCGCAACGGTTGATTTATCGACTAAACCCGTGAACTTCGTCGTCGTACATGAAATATTGTAACGAAAAACGAGCTCGTCGTTTATCCAATAAGTGTTATTTTCGATATTAAGATGTCTCGGTACATCGAAATACGATGAAAATAGTTTATCAGCGTAATCAGGTTTGATTGACAAGGAAGAAAGAGCGTTTCTTATTTTTATTGCAATTATTCGTTTCGATTTTTCCATTGTGCGTTGGATGTTGTGGCTTCGTGAAGTTTGAAAGAAGTTTTGATGCTTCGATGTCGAGAGTGTCCTGCGTTGAACACAAATGCGAGTTAATTATTTTTGCCAGAGATCGAAGCTCATGAGGGAAAGCGATAAATTGTTCATTGGTTTTTTCGTTTTTATATTTTGTTTCCTTTTTTTCTTCAGATCAGAGGTTTTAGCTTTTATTCAATATAAGGTTACTCAAAGTACCAAAAAGGTTCTCTAAATATTGAGAGCACGTATTTTGATTATCGAACAAGTACCCAGATTGTCGAAGTACTGAACAGTTCCGTTGCAAATAAATCGATCAACATAATTTCGAAGTAACGAAGTGCGTCTACGGTTCGTCGTTTTGAGCCTTATGCAGAAATCGAAAAACGGTGACTCAAAATCAAGCAAAACGTTTGCGAATGAGATGACAGTAAAATCCCACAAGCCTTGCAAGTTGCAAATTAATAAAACATGCAGTTTTCGTCATCCAGGCTCACCATAGATTTTTTTTCAGAGATAATATTTATTTTATTAATGCGTGTTAGTTTCAATTTCAAATATTGCAGCAATAGAACAGTACAAAATTATTCTTATCATATTAAAAAAAAATTATAAACATATAACACAAATGAGAGTCAAATAATAATTACAAGGCGTGAATTATTTATATCAGTAATTTCCATTCACACGAAATCCGAAGAGTAATTCTAGTTGGTTTCTGAATAACTGTTGTTGCCTCCAAATAAAGGCCAATGGGCTCCCATTTGAAAAACAAAATCCCAATATAGACCCAAACGGCCCTGTGTTCGGATGGGCTTCTTATCGGAAAAACCCCATAACAATCTCCCCCTTCGACGTCCCCCGCTCCAACCAATCCAAACAATATCGGCTTATCGACGTCACCCATGACTCACGACGATCACGTTACATTCCCCCAACCATCCAAGAAAATAACCATAGAGAAATCTGCCCGAGCCCACCGAGTTGAAGACGAAGGATCGTAACCCCTTCGCAACATCGTGAGTATAAATAATTACTCCGGTTCCGCAGCAATTACTATAAGTTATAGCACGGTCGGTACAATTTGCAATGTCAAGACATAAACACTGCGAACCCGTTTACATTTGAATACATTAAGGTGTCGGGATTTTGCTCTGATTGGCCGATCCGTTAGAGAGAGAGAGAGTGGAGTACACGCCCGTATCGGTCCGGTGAGCTACGATCTCGTTGACGATTTTTATTGACGGAAAACGATCGTCTTGGGTTTCAACGGGCAACGTTTGCCGCGGTAACGTTATTCCCGTGGCATCGTCTCGTTACTCCCGTCCTTTGCTACCGCGATAAGTCGTTTTTTTTTTTTTTTCGTTCGTTTAAAAAATTTATTTATTTTTTTAACCCGAACGAAATGACTCGGGAACATCGTCGTTGGGTTAAATCACATTCGTGATTTCCCATCGAGGCTTGAAATCTTTACGATCACGAGGGAACGTCGCGCGATAATCCTCGATCGTGGACCTTCGACGTCGTTGGATACGCGAGGCACCTTCGGAGAATCACGATCGATTGTTTTATGACAGTTCGTCGATGAAACAACCAACGGTGATGCTCTTCCGCGTGGAATCGCGGGAATGGCAACGAATGGTAGATGAGATGATTTCACGTGAGGTATCGCGCACGGACTTTATTTGGCTCAACCCAATTTGGCGAAATTGTTTTGCGGTTGGGTTAGTACGAGCTTTTCCTTCTTCTCCTCCTCCTTCATTCCCTTTTGCCCCCCCCCCTTCCCTCCCGACATCGAACAACGATGAGAGAAACGTAGTAACGAGTGAGATAATAAGTGATCCGAATACGGGCGGGTGGTTCGTCGATGTACATCAAAGGTATATAAAGGAATAACCTTCGGCGTAAACGCACGTGAAATGGATTCGAATGCGTTTTGTCTCTCGTCCGAGTCTCATCGATTTCACGGCCTTTTCCTGCGGCCGTGACGTATTTGAGACGCTTAATTGAGGAATCTCTCGACTCGTGAAGAAAAACGGGTTGTTGTATCGCTTCGGGTTATCCGTCCAATTAAGGATCGTCGTTGGTTGAACGATTGGAAAGAATTTCCATGATCTCTTCTCACTCGAGCTTTCTTCGGACACGTGAGATTCGTCTCTGCCTTGGGATTGGAGTTCGCGTCGTCGCATCGCACGTGCTCAAACCTCGCGGTCGGTGCTGTACAGCTCCGTGCAAATTATTGGGAACGGAATTTTTTCAGTCTTCATTTATTAGTGATATCATGTGGGAATTACAATGACATGTGGGGAGGGACGTCCCAAATCACGGAATTAAAGCCCTTCCATCTACCACCGATGTGGTCGATGAATTTTTTGAGTTTCTTCGCGATCCTAAGACCTCACAGATTTTTTAAAAGATTTTTTAAACTCCCCCTTTTTTATCGAGTGGTAAATTCTGTTCCCACCTCGGAAAATCGATGACATTTTTTTACCAGATACTTTATCGAAAGTGAGGAACTTTTTTTATAAAATTGGAGTAGAAAATACAAATTATATTCGTATTTTTTTCAATTTTGGTAGAATTCGAGGTCTTCCGAAATTTCCGTATATGATAATAATTTCCTATTTGATAAAATAAATATAAAGTCTATCTTGCTAAAAGATCGATATTTCGATTATTTTCGTTAGAAAATTGGTTGGAATTGGTTTTTTTTTCTCGAAAAAAAAAAAATAATAGAAAATAATCAAAATATCGAATTTTTTCGCAAGGTAGATTTAATTTTTTTTAGATAGGAAAAAAATATTTGGCACGTGACGCCCACTCCAATTTTATGGTAAAAGTTCTACCAGGGGGTCAATTATGATTTGAAAGTCGACCGGTCGACTCGACACTCGACACCAGTCGAGTCGACTGGTCGACTTTCAAATCATAATTGACCCCCGGTACAAACAGTCCATGACACCGACTCGACAATGTCCCGAATCGGCATTATATCGGCGGGGCAATGATCCGGACGTCAATGTTTCGAACGAGCTAAATTCAGAACGAGAATATCTAGGTAAAGTTAAGTAGTTCGCTCGAGATGGTGGGTCTCAGAAACTCCGATTCAATGTTTCGAAGGCTCACGAGTTCAAAATATTGTTATCCCAAATTTCAATTTTTCGAAAATCAAAATTTTCGAATTTTTTTATCCCGACTGGCGATGTCGCCGAATAAAATAGATTTCAACGATCCGAAGTGTCCGAGAGGTCAGTAAATCGAAATTTTAACAATTGGAAATTAAACGTCGCGACACTGATAAACTTCGACTTCGATGGTTCGAACGATTATAATCTCGAAAATTCAAATTAATTTCCTAATTCATAATTTCGGAGTTTCGATTGTTTCGACAATGTTTCGACGGTCCGGAAAGAAATTTTGCCCTTTTGGAAAATTGCCGAGTCGAAGTCGTGACCCTTTGGAACATTTTATTTCCGATACATTGCATTTCGAATTTTTTTCTTTGAAACTTTGACCGCTTGAGACTTTGCTTTGGTCTCGGATCTATGGACTTTCGAAACCGTACACGGTCGAAACATCGATAGTCGAACGTGTATTTTCGAAACGTTGCACCCTCAAAACATTGCATGTTCGGCTGGACAATACTTTTATTTCTCTAAAATACTCTCTAAAAGTTTTGACCCTCTTATGGTTTGGTTTTCGGAATTGCAATCCGTCAAAAAAAAAACCTCTACAGGCGCCAATATGGCGTCAGGAAATTCGCGCACCGTCGATGTAATGCCATTCCGGAACATTTCCGACCCGGTCCCATGACCACGTCGATACCTCGCTCGGTCGAAACATCGGCCACCAGAACTTCGCATTTTCGTAATCTTGCACCGTCAAAACTGCCAAAAAATTCGAACGAAACTTCCAATCCGCACCCATAAAAAAACCCAAAACCCAATTTTTTTTCCGCCAAACGTCCCTCTTTTCGCGAAACCCCACGTACATTCCCGCCGATGCATTTGTGACATTGGTAGCTGAAAAATCCCCGGCACCGAACAACGCCAATTATGCCGAAGAAACGCGACATCAAACAATTCCAGGTTCATTCCCGATACAGTCGAACCCGTGTAAAAACAACGGGAATGAAAGAGGGAATCGAACGGGATCGAGAGAAGTTGGACAAACAACGCGAGAGAATTCGTTCCCACGATGATTCGTACAAGATCGACTGGAAAACTATGGGTTGTGCAAGTATCCGTTGCATGTGCGCCGTGTCGACCTGGCACCGGCGACCACGGATTCGACTGCGGACGAACCGCACGGTATATACACGCGAATTCGAATGTTCAATGTCCCGTACCGGACGTGTGCCCGGGTTTTGCGCTACACCAGTTTCGTTCGAATATTTTTCGGATCCCGATATTTTGATGGGCTTCCGATCGTCAACCGGTGGAGTCGGAAAACCCATAGCCCGGTAGAAACGACGAACGTGCGGCCGCTAGGCCATTTGCTTTTGCGGTCTCTTGATTCCGTTCAAACCAAAATTTTGCATCTGTACTCATTCAAGTTTTAATGTGTTTTTGCGGCATCAGTCATTCGGACTTAATCAGCAACCAGTTGAAGCTTCGCCGCGACTGCGGGTCTTCGTTCATTCGCGTGTTTGATGTGTTCTCCCGTATGCAGAACGATAACCCCGCCAGAAACCACCGGAGAAACCGTGCATATCCGCGTTTTCGCACACGCGTAAACGATTTCATGCGCATATAGAGTCCGCAAGCTTGTATATAACATATTTATGTGTACAAAACGTACGTATGGTGGTATTTTGTTCATGTGGAATATTGGTCGGTCGTTTTGTGACGAGAACGTATTAATTATAACTCTGGTCAGAGAAACGTCAAGAGATGCGTTCGCGGATACCTACGATAAATTGTCGGTTTACCAGCAAATCTCATTTCCAACCTCTCCCCTCCCCCGCGTTACTTTTTCCCTCCGCCGCGTTTGTCCACGTCCATTGGTTCGCGACTCTTATATATGGGAAACGGTTGACCGGCGCTTCGTCGTTTGTCTCTTTCCAATTTTCATTCTGTCCTCGCTCACTCTTCCTCTCTTTTTCTCTTTCCCTCTCTCCTCTATTTTCTCGATGTTCTCCTCTCTGCTATACTGATATGAAATTTTCTCTGTTTTTTCTGGTTTCCTTCGTTTTTTTTTTTTTTTTTTTGCACGTTACCCTCGCGTATTTACCTGTCGTACGTCATTTTCGTTTCCTCTTTCCCACGCACTCGTTCTCTTTCACTGAGAAGAACAGCTCGGCGGACTGCGGAGGAAAAAGTCGCATTGTTTAGCGCGAAAATAACGCGCCCGAACCGGTGCTGCCCCGATCGACTACTTCCACTTTTCCAGTCTATTGTTCCACCTTAAAATTGGTAGCGCCGGCTGAACATAGAAAATTCTCTGTGAGCAACGAAATTCTCGGGATGAATTTGCTCGTTGAATCTACGGGCGGTATTCACTTCATTTTACGCTTGGACCTCTTCCGTAAAATTGATTTTTCGAACTAAAAATTGATGGAAGCCGCGTCGAGACAATCGCACCGTTGGAACAACGAATTTATTTGTCAGTTAACTGTCAATTGGTTGCCATAACTATCGGGATTGGGAGAGTGGGAAATTGATCATTATTTCTGTTTACGAATCATAATCAATCTCACGGATAATTCATTATTCTCACTATGAACCTGTGTTGTGCACTAAGGGTGTGACATACTCCAACGCATTTTCTCGTAAAAATTTCTCCTGAAAAAGATTTTTTATCGATTTCATAATATTCGGAGAAATCAATGGCTTTTACCGGGCCTTATTGAAGGTTCATGATATGCTTAGTATTTTTTCAAGTTAAAATAAGGAATAATGCGTCCGTAACAGACGTTTGAACTTGCTGGGGTACGCCACACCCCCATGTGTACAATACGTAATTTTTCAGAGGTGTGTATAACAAAGGTTAAAATATGTCATGCGAGAAATCCCAGATTTAACATCTGATTCAAGGGCAACACTCGTGTTTGCACACAGATTCAATTTTTATCCGTGATTATTTCTGTATGACGTTTTTGGCAAAACTTAGTATCCGCACGTTTTTTATCCGTAAGGATTGGATCTGTGAGCATAATTATGTATCCTTAATTATGTATGAACGAACCGATTTCCAATACAGATCCCGATTCGAAGCTTTGAAAAGTTTTTTTTTCTTAATACCGGAGTCACAAAAAAAATCTACTTCTTTCAAGTTGTCGGATTTGGCGTCGACTTTTGGTGCAGGGGTGGTTTGCAGATTTTTACGAGCTTCAAGGCCGTCCAACGATTCTGCGAAAAATCAGGTAGGCTTTGAGGGTCACACAAAATCTGAAAAATAAATCGTGAACTGAATCGGCCTGTCGCAACTCTGACTTTCGATCGCTCGGTCGGGCGTGGTTTTAATTTTTCAACGAGTTCCAGAGTGATCCAAGAATTATACAGAAAATCGAAGGTATTTCGGGAATCATATGGCAGCCATAAAAAATCATGAGCTGAATCGGGGTGGGGGGGGGGGGGGGTCCCATATGATCCGCTAGAATGCTAGATAATGGTGTCTATGAAGGATGCACACTTTTGCAACACAGGACTATCGATGTACTTAGCTCAGCGAAATTCTTATTTTTCAATAATGCCCGCGATTTTTCCGTAAAGATTGATTTTTGAGGAATCGAACTAATAGTTTCCCCAAAATTGAAATTTCCGTTATGAAAAAATACATATACGTCCCTCCACGTATGTTGTAATCGATGCTACATAGTGTATTTTGATAAAATTATGTTCAACACGGCTAAAAAAATCACGAAAACCTTCAATTTTCCCGCAAACAACTAGACATAACCTCTCGAATACGAATTGGTACGAAATCGGCGGATTTATTCAACCGCGCTTCAACCAAAAAATGTCAGTACCTATAAGAGATGATAAGGATTATCTCGTACGGTGGTTAATTTCTCCTTCTGTATCCGAAAACGTGCAGGGCGGAGCTTCGAAGGCATTGCCGAGGTGGATTACGGGCAGCGCGGACCTCTCGAGTGGATGAACTCAAAGGGCCGGTGGGTGGAGGATTCCCCGTGGAATCGCGCGAGAGGTCGCGTAGGAATCGAGCCGTACGCGAACGACAAGGAAAGTCACGAGATTTCAGCTCGACTGTGGAGCAAACAAGGCGTAGCGTGACGATGTCGAACGATTTTCGAGGATGTGGAATGTGGATTGTTGGGGTGGAGGTGGCGAATCGCGATCGCTTGGAGGAACGAAGAAAGAGAAGGAGCAAAGCGAGCGAACCGCAAAATCCGGAGAAGGACCGTTCAGTTGGCAGCAAGGGTTGGCGGTTTTGAAATAGCAGTAGTGCAAGAGACTGGTTTAAAAAAAATAAAGTACGGCGATCAGCTGTCTCGTGACGAAACACACGCAAGGCAATTCGCAGGTGCTGAACCGATTGTCGAATAATACTGACGCCGACGATAGAGTGTGCACTAGGGTGGTTCTTATTCGGGTCATTTTTGAAATGTGATTGGGGACCGGTGTCAATCGATGGCAAAAAAAAAATGTTGAGCATAATAGAAGCAGGTGAAGTTTCCTGTTTAAAATACACGCTATTTTTCTCCATCCCGGTAATTATATTAGTGGGAGGACTAATTATTTTCGAAAAAATCTAATATTATGTGGAATTCACGGGTATAAATCCTACTTTTAGGAAAAAAATATAACACATGTTTGAGTCATTTTTATATTTTTTACTCTTTTTTAAATAAAAAATTGATGAATCTGCATAAAACCTGAGCCAAGTGGGACAAAATTGACGTGAAGCATTTAAATCAATCTTTCCGAACAATTACAATCAATGTAGGGTCCTGTAACTCTCAAATATTCTATTTGTTTCAGAATTGTCCCATTAAATTGCAGGATGATCGTCGGGGACCGGTGCGAAGGTGCGTGTGAATGTGGCATGAAATTACCCATGTATCATATTTTACCACCATACAGAAAAGTATACAGCATACAGTAAAGTATACAACATACAGCAAAGCTCACGGCATACAGCAAAGCGTACAATATACAGCATACAGCAGACAAGAAAGAATGCGTTATACAGCAAAGCATATAGCATACCGGAAAGTATACAACATATAGCGAAGCATACTCCATAAAGTTGACAGCATACAGCGGAGCTTACAACATCCAGCTAAGCATACAATATAGAGTGAAACATACAGAAGAGTAATCAGCATACAGCGAAGCATAGATCATACGACAAATCTTACAGCATACAGCGAAGCACACATCTTACGACAAATCATGCAGCGTACAGCAGACAAAAAGCATACGTTACACAGCAGAGCATATAGCATATAGCAAAGCATACTGCATACAAAGCGCCTACAACGTACAGCGAATTGTACAATACGAAGCGAAGATTACAGCATACAGCACAGCATACGACACACGGTGAAGCATACAGCATCCAGCAAAGCATATAATATACAGTAAAGCATACAAAACAGTAATCAGCATACAGCGAAGCATCACGGTTCGCTACGGTTCGATTGCTGCGTAAGCACACCCTAGCATACAGCTTCGTTCGTGACAAAGATGTACAACATCTTTGATATATTGAAAAAAAAAAACAAAAATTGTTTTCTATTCACTAATTTCCCTGAAAAATGTCATCTAGGCTGATTCCTCGAAGCCTCGACGGCTTCGATCGAGCATCTAGATTTCCTCAACTGAAGAGTGCAATTGATTATTCAGCCGCGCTGTATGGTTCAGATGCGCATGCAAAAAAGTTATAATGCCATTGTCGCTTGCACCGGGGTTGTTCTCTCCCGCTTGTACCGATTGTGCTACGTGTATGCAGCGGTACCTCTCTGTTTTTTTTTCCATCCCCGCGCAAACCTCACCCACACGTATACTCGAGTCCACGTTAATGCTATATCCGTACACGAATCTATACCATTCATTTTTTTGTCGGATGAGGTTTATCGGTATTGGTTAGTGCCCGTTTTATCCGCGCGCCTCGGCCAACCTACCGCGCGAGGGTGTAATATTTTTTTTACTCTTTCAAACCTCGGAGGGTTGGTTCTCGCGTTTTCTCCCTCCATCTTTTTCTCGCTCGTTCTCGTGCTCTTTCTCGTTGCTCGCCTCCCCAATGTTCTTCGCTCGCTCTCCGCGGTAGAACCGTACGAGCCCTCTTACTATGTGCTCAGGGCACGGTAACACAGCGACGCACACCGACACGGTACACAGCACAACCGGTACTCGCACCAAGAGTGCACGCTCCCCTCGCGAATGCCCCCTCAGTGACGGAACAGAGAGAAAGAGAGAGAGAGAGAGAGAGCGAGAGAGAGAGGAAAACCACCACCCCCTCGGACCACCCCGTCGTCCGATCGCGCGCGAGCGAACTTCCCGCATTCGTATGCGTGGCTTCGATGGGTATTGATATATTATTCCCAATAGTTCGTGGTCCTCTTTAAAAAAAAAAAAATTTTTTTTTTTCAACGTTTTTTTTTTTTCACCCTCGGCACTCTCGGCTTTTTTTCAATTATAATTCTTTTTCGTATCCAATCAATCATTAATATTTCCATTGTCCTTCGGTATTTTCATTTGGCGTCGCGTTCCGAGTTGCGAGCGAGGCCGCGACCATAGCTCTCTATACGCGCTCATGTGGATATAGTATATTTGTACTACGCGAAATATATGTGTATATGTATAAATATATGTACATGTGTTTGTATGCACGTGTGTATGTAGATATTCGGTAACGAAAAATCGCGAGAATCCGCGGATGCCGAGTCCTCGTCGGTGGGATCGTTCGGCATTCGTATACGCCACGTTTCTGTTACTGATGGCGTCGCCACCGATTCATTAATGCGATTGAATATTAATTTTCACTTTGTCTCCCCGATTCTCCGCGTTCTCCACGCGGTCGAAACGAACGAATTGCCACCGACGCCGGTGCTGCTACGCTCGCCTTTCTACGCTTTTCAAAGCTTTTGCCGGACCGAGGTTTTTCCCGGCCGCAATTGTACGTCCTGTGTTCGCATATGTGTATATATATTCGGCATTGACGCATCCGAGATCGCGTATCCGCTGGCTGTGGGGGACGATATCGGGGGTGGGGGGAGTCAGCGAGACACCGAGACGGGCTGAGGTGATAAATGAAGCAATCTAGTGATAAGAAAATCACGCATCTTTGAGAGACGTTGCTTTTCATTGGGTTTGTTTTATTTTTATTAACTGCGTTAGGCTGTTTTGAGGTCAGGTGATGAGTTTTAAGTAGCTCACAGGTTATTTCTTTTTACTGTCCTTTTTTTGGTTAGTTTTGGGCCATTATAACGCTGGGCATGAAGTCACGACTGCAGCGGTAATGTCTTCGCTGCTTTGGCCGGTTTACGTTGACGAGGACCCAGTGCGTGAGGTAACTTTTGATTTGGCACGTACGAATTAATTCGCGTTATCGAATGGTTCCTCGTGACATCGACGATTTTTTCTTTGACGTCGATTGAAAAGCTTCGAATTGGTTATGTCTTTGTCAGCCACTGCTACGACGAGGCGACCTCCGTCGTCTCAACAGTGAGCTCCGGGCCAACATATTTGAAGTTTTCTGGGCCTAGGATAGGAAGCTTGGGGGATTGACATCGACCTTCTTCACGACAACCAACTGGCATCGCTGCGAAAATACTTCGATCAATTAACAAACTCATCTGACCTGATTGAAGCCATAGTGATAGTCGATGAGACATACACACCGTTAGAACTTTGTAAATCTGAGCTTGAACGCACAGCCCTTAGTAAGAGGGAGAAGACAGAGCACTGGTCGGCTCAAATTCTGCACGGAAAATACTACCACGCATGTCACAGCCCGAACGTTGACTTAGAATTGTCAAACAGGTGGCTTACCAACTTCGGTATCTACGCGGAGACAGAAGGACTGATAATAGCGATCCAGGACGAAGTCATACCAACAAGAAACTACATTGAATATATCATTAAAGATCAAAAGGCGCAGAAAGATATATGGGGGATACAACGGCGAAACCGGAAGCTGCGTACCGTCGACTCAACATTTTTGACCCACGATTTTTTATATCGATCTACGTCGAAAATAAAGACACACGTGTTTCGGGGTTTGCCGTTTTTAGCGCCCGCTATTGAGATGCAGTAGAATGAAGGTTTCCAATTATTGACGATATTTCGTATTTCAAATCAGTATATCTCAACAACGGCCAATGATAACTTAAAAAATCAGGGGAGCTTTTTCTTTTGTTTTTACACGGTCTATACGATAAAAATACGTACAATTATGTTGCACCGTTTGAACTATTATTAACTAACAATTAATCGACCAAACATTAAATATCTCAAAAAATACCGATTTTATTTTTCTTATTTTTTTTCTCCGAACTCTTTGAATAAAAACGAAACGATTAAGACCACTCTTAATTTGGCTATTGGCTTAGTTTAGAAGTTACAGCTTTTTTTGTCATGTAATGAATCAAATTAAACGTGTTTTTCGTGATGGTGCGGGCCGAGAGAGGATACAATCGACCACATATAATCGGCATGCCCACTGCTTTCTCAAAGTGTTGGCCTGAAACGCCACAATAATGTAGCTAAAATAATCCACATCTGACTCTTGAAGGAATACGAAATCTTGGGCAGCAATGATCCAAAATATTTCCTATATGAACCTGAACCAGCCATAGAAACTGACAACGTAAGAATATACATTGACCGGACCCTCTACGCAGTAGACAGGAAAGAACACAATAGACCTGACAAAACAATAGTTGATAGAAGGAAGAGAGAAGCGTACATCGTCGACATAGCCATGCCGCTAAGTAGAAACCTGGACAAAACATACTGCGAAAAAATAATTAAATATTCGGAGCTAGCTGGAGAAATTGAAACGCAATGGAACCTCAAATCAATTAGAGTATAAAGTTCCTCTGATTGTTTCCAGTATTGGCATAGTAATAAGAATCTCAAGTGCAATATCAAAATGTTAAACCTAGAACTGAGTACCATAGACAAAATCCTCAAGGCTGTTATAATCGATACGTGTCATATTGTGCGGAAATTTCTGCAATAACTAGAATTAATAATTTTATCTGAGCTTACGGCCCCTAAAATTATTATCATGCATACAATCTATTGAGAAATAAGCAATAATAAGAATAATAATTCACGTATCCGAATGAAGTTCACGAATTACATTACATTTACCAATATCGAAAGATATACCTGTGGTTTGGAAGCAAAACCGATGAAGTCCATGAAGAGAGTTTTCTGGAAATAATGACCCTACGGTAAAAATGCTCTATCGAAGCGAAAAAAACGATTACAAAAATAATAATTATCAGGTTACACTTAGTTTTTGGTACTACTTAATGGAGCATTAGATAAAAATCAAAAAGTCGGTAACTTCTTGATAAAAAATCACCGATGGACTTATTTGGTCTATCCTACAAATCATGGTTGCAGCTCGTCTTGCTTATCGATGCTGGACGATAAATAATCGATATATATAGATTGTTCAATAAAGAAATCTCATTTGACGGATAGAAAATGTTTACGAAAACACGCAGATAAAATATTTCATAATTCTCGATGTTATTTATCAACGGAAAAACGGTGTACGTATTTGGTTTTTAATGCGAAAACCAGGGTGATATAAATAATTTTAGCGACAAGAAATGCGTTATGCCCAGACCCAGCAGGCGTCTGCATTCTCATTCGGACACATAAACGTATTCATATCGATATATACATACATAAAAATAATACGCATAACGTTTTTTTCCCCGAATTCGTCATCGCCGAGGATCAAAATGCAACAGCCAACACAATTGCGAGGTGTGCGAGTGTGTTCGTACGATAGGTTGTCGTCGAACCAAAGCGCAGCACCAGCACCGACCGACGGTGAGTCTCCAGCAATACGCAGTTTCGCCCATCAATCGTGTTCGGGTACGCAATTTTTTTTCTTGTTGTTTTTTTTTTCCTATTTCTCGTTTTTCGGTTCGCAGCCTCACCCACACCCGTCGTTACTACGTGAAGCGAAATGAAAATAGAAGTGTAACGTCGACAAAAAATGATGGAAGTTGCCGCGGGCCATGCGACGGAATTCGCGACGTGAGGATTCGCGACTGTGAACCCCTCTCGCGTTGCCTCGTCGATGCACCGATTCCGGCCCTACGTGTTGTCGTTGCATTTCTCCGTGCACTTCGTTGCGTTTCTTGTTCGCTCGCTGGCTCGTCCAACCCCCGCCGACCGATCGACGTGTCGCTGTTTATCGTACAAGATAAACATGATTCGGGTTTGCAGGAAGCAGTGAAAAGTAATCAGCGAATTATTTTATCACTATTTCCACGTACGTACCGCGTGTACGTTCGCGAGAGAAACGTTTGCGGATATTGCGTTTGTATTATGGACAGCTGGGTGTGGTATTCTTGGTAATGGAAGAATACAATACAATTTTTTTAACGAATACTTTTTTAGTTGAGAATTTAGTTGATAGCTCTTTTTTGTTTTGTTTTTTTATTAGGATACTATAATTCTTTGGTTAATTTAATTTTAGCTAATTTTGAATTACAACAAAATAAATCGAGATTACAAAAAAGGTGTATATCGTACATATCAGTGACTGTATACAATAATTTTTATGAAGCGATTAATTTCGAAATGTTGGCGGTGCAGCGATTTTGCGATGACGTCTCCGTTTTTCCAGGGTCCACGGGCGGCCAAACAGCTCCTATAATTTTTGATTCATGATGAGGCAATACATTTTTTTATGACTTATAACAACAGCTATAGAAGTGCGAAGGAATTTTTCGATATGTTGATTTTTGGCCAAATGGCGCACTTCTAAAGTGAAAAGTGAAAAAATTGGCTAAAAAATCGTCAGAAAATTGTTAATAACAAATGAACTATGCAATAAAAAAAAATCCTACGCACTTTCATAGACAATGGACTTTAAAGAATATATTCAAAATTTCAAGTGAATCGGTTGAAAATTGTCCGAGTTATGTTTCCGTCCAACTTGAAAAATGCAACTTGAAAAAGGGTCCATTAAAAAAAAATCGATTTTCCGAAAATTCTAGAGTGGCCCAACCCCTTAAGAGTGCAACACCGAAGAAAATCGAATTTCTTTTTCAACCAGTCCAGTGTGTATGTGTGTGAGTATGTGCGGGCGTGCGTGCGCGTGCGTGTGTGGGTATATGTAATGGCCTTCTATGATTCAAACGAGTATAACCCGAGAAAGGTTCTATCAACAGTCCCCAAGATTCGCGGAAATGCGCAGCCTTATAATCTCTCCATTGACTATAATTTTTGTCATGACTGAAGATGCGGCTCGGATTTTATGACGTTTTAAAATTATGGAATATCACTTAACCATGATGCGTATGAAATTTGGTGAAGATCGGTTGGAGAGACCGCATTTAACATAGGATGCAAGCTGCAAATTGAAACTTGCCAATCGCTTCCTCCGAGCTTGAGAGCCTGCAAGTTCAAATTTGTAGGCAGCTCCCCTGGAATTGCAGATAATGTACGAACCATCCTCAATAAGGGCGCCAGAGTTCATACAAATACTTTTTCATGGAGAAAGATCCGCGCATTATCTTCAATTTTGAGGGAGCAGGTTGCAAATCTAAACTTGCAGCATCTTAAGCTCGGTGCGAGCGAATTGCAACGTTCATCTTGCAGTTTCTTTCATCTTCAGATACATAGAAGGGATAGAGATTGAAAAAAAATTTCAAATATTTCTAAGTTCGCATTATACGTTCGTTGTCCTGAACTTTGTGGGATTGTGACGTCCAGAATGTTCCTCCTCAAAATCTTATGTCAAGATGCGCCTTTCTTCCGATGTTTTCGGGAGTCGAACGGCAATCTCGCGCGTTCGCAACGTGTCGATGTATGAACCGACCATAACGTTGCATTGTGGCCTTTCGGTCGGTTCAGAGGCATCCGACTCAGACGGTAGTCCGTGGAAATAGAGACTATGGGTTTGTCGGCGCGTGCCGACGAACCGCGGGTCGATTTTCCCGTGATCACGCGTAATCACGCGAGAATTGTCAAAACAACCCGATCTTATCGAAGCCGCTAGTGCCACGCTCTATCGGCTCTCCCAATAAATCAATTTCGTTTTCAAATGTTTCATTACACGCCTCAAGACGATGCAAGTTATTATGCAACCAAAAAATCCTAATTCAATCTTGCGAAGTAATTCAATTTAATCCAACAATATCGGTGACATAATCCGGACTCTCACTCGGGTCGGGATAATCACTGCCGAGGCGTACAAAAAAAAAAAAAACAACCAATAATAACAATCCTTCGCATATCACTGCTCCTTATCAGTCGCGATAAATCTTTGTAAATTTATTCCCCGCGTAATACAAGATCGATCTAACAAAGTGGCTGGTAGTCATGAATCTCGCGAATCAGTTCGAATGACAGGATGATTGGGGAGAGGGGGAGGGGCTATAGTTGGGCCGATGTGCCGGGTAACGATGTCTAGAAGCATCCCCACGTTAATGAGAGAGTGCACACCGAAGCTCGGCGAACGTTGAGAGACGACGATAGGACGGGTGGAGTTGAGACACGTAGGGGGCAAATATACCGAACGAGTGAAAATTCCGTGGCATCAAGACCGACTTCTCGCTTATGCTGCTCCTACTGCTGCTTCTGCTGCTGCTGCGACGGATAATTAAAAATAATTCCCCTCGTATCCACGTAGCCTCGACGATCGCCGTTCTCGTTTTCGTTGTCGTCGTCCTCATCCGCGTCATGGTCGTTCCTTTTTTCGCGGCTCATTAAATCGACCATAAATTATGCATCGAAAATTACAGTCGTGAAGGGTGGGGCTCCAAATATCGGATCGCGGTAGCCACCGAGGCATAATAAGCAATTTGTAATCAAGAGGCGTCGTACGGGTGTTAGTTAGTAAGAAGAAATCCAACGGGAGCAGTCGCCTGACTCGTCTCCTTCTTTCTCCTTCTCTCGCTCTCTATCTCTATCTCTCCCTTTCTCCCGGTAAGCCTTGCAACTTCGTTCTGCAGCCTCAGGATCAGTGAATGAGAGAGAAAGTATAAGAAGGATAGAAACTCGAAGTGCAAAAAGAATTGCAAATTGCACATTAGCATTATGTCCCAGCAGCTACTCAATTCGTTATTAACTCGTGCTGGTCTCACGGTCTGGAATTCTTTCGCGACTTGTTCTTTGCATCTGAGGCCCTATATACCCAATCGCTCTGCCCCTCTAAGCCCTACATTTCAAATCTCACACCCCCGTACGTGCGCCTATCGAACATGCACACATACGCAACTCGAGTTGACGTCGTAAATCTTTATTGTACCGTCATTTTCAAGCGATCGTCATAATTTTGTTAGGCTCGTGTATGAGAAGTATTCTTTATTGGGTAAAGTTTATAGTTCGGGCGGTTTATAAACCCACGTATCGTGGATTAGCATGAAATGAGCAAATTGCGACGTTGAACGCGTGTGACGTATGGCGCGTCGGTTGCGAGCCACTGTATTACGTTGAAGATGACGTGGAAATGACCGTTCGATGGATCACCGAGAATAGCGGAACATTTGGTGGTATAAATTGTGCCAATTATCAGGCATTATTGATTGAATGTAAAATCGATGTAAATTGCATATCTATGTATTGCTTTCACGTGTCACAATCGGGAGACAGTGAAATGCCCTGAATTTTCCGAGTGGCCTCAACGGAGATTAATGTTTAATTTGGATGAAGAGAAATTCATTGATTGCTATATCTAAGGCATATATCGACGCGGCTTACGAAAACTAGCATGTTTCAGATTTCTTACGATAATAAGCGCGCTCGATATCAGCGCGAAAACTAGCATGTTTCGGCTTTTGTCACGAAAACTAGCACATTTCGATATTCGCCGCGAAATCTAGCATGTTTCGGCTTGCTAGTTTTCGCGTCGAATATTGAAACGTGTTGGTTTTCGCGGTGGAATTAAAAACGTGTTAGTTTGCGTAAGAAATTTGGAACGTGCTACTTTTCGTAAAGAGCGTCGATATAATTTCTATGATGTATGCTGATTCCAGTGGTCGTGGGGTTCGAAAGAACGGTACCTGAATATGTGCAAGGTGCGGCGCCAAAATCCGGACAAGATTCAATTTCGATTTCCCGTCGTTCTATACAACCTCCAGTGGTCGCAATTGGTGTCCAAAATAGCTTGACGCATGTACTAAACATTCATAACCTCGAAATAGTCACAATGTTGAAACCAAGTGCGGAGTATAATCAAAGAGCCGCGATAATCGAAACTGTTCGCGCTGGGCGTTCAGCGACAGAAATCATTTGATTCTTCGGGTACCCAAGATCAACTGTGTATGATGTTGCTGCGAAGTATAACGAGTAGGAGAAGTCCAACAAAGGTTTTGCAACACCGGCAAGGAAAACTCGTTCGAAGGAGCGTGTTGTCAGGACACCCGAAATCATTCAACGGGTTCGGAAGCTGATTTCTGCGGATCCAGGGCAGTCGATACGAAAATTGTCATTGGTTGTCGATGTGAGTGAAAAAATTATGCGTCGAATCGTCGAGGAGGACCTCCGCTACAAGTCTCATGCAATTGAAGTGAGACAGATGCTTTTCGAAGCTGCCAGAACGAAGCGAGTTTCTTCTTCTTTCAGCTTCTGAACCCGTTGAATGATTTCGGGTGTCCTGACAACGCGCTCCTTCGACTGAGTTTTACTTGCTGGTGTTGCAAAACCTGTTGGACTTCTCCGACTCGTTATACTTCGCGACATCATACACAGTCGATCTCGGTTACCCGAAGAATCGAATGATTTCTGTCGCTGAGCGCCCAGGGCGAATACTTTCGATTATCGCGGCTCTCCGATTATACTCCGCACTTGGTTTCAACATTGTAACTGTTTCGAGATTACGAATGTTTAGTACATGCGTCAAGCTATTTGGACACCAATTGCGACCACTCGAGGTTGTATAGAACGACAGGAAATCCAAGTTGAATTTTGTCCGGATTTTGCCGCCGCACCCTGTATATCAATTAGGGTGATTTTTACTCGGGATATTATTGATTTTTTGACTGCGCGGAGTATTCGATTAATTTTGAAACAAAAAAACAAAATTTTTGAGCCTACTTTGAACTTTCTGGACCATCTTGTGCTACCCGCTGATTAGAGGCGAAGTTTCCCGTTTAAAATACGAAAAAATATCAAAATTCTGACTTGTGTCAAAGTATGCTTGTCCTTATTTAGGGTTAGTTTCGATTTTTTTTTCTCTGGGGCATCCGGAAATTCTAAAAAAACCAGGGGCATTCTCGGGGTCAAACAAAATCCCGAAAAAAAGAACAAACTCAATCAACACGAGTCAAAGTTTCGATCGACCAATTTGACGTGGTATATCCGATATACATCTATTTCTATATATAATATATATGAATACATAAATTGTCGTGATCCACGTTTAAATACCGATTCGCTGTATGATTTTATTAATGGAATTAGCGAAACAGTAAAGTGCTTTTAACGGGGTTGCAGTGTCCATCACGACTTCTCTAATACGACAAAATATGGTGTAACTGTGGCGCGCATTGCTCGAATTTTCCGCGAATAGCGCGAATTCTTGCATTCATTAAAACAACCGCGTTACAATGCGTTCTCACACTTTAGCCACGGTTGCGCCGTTGTTCCACGATACAGCTACAAAACCCGTTGTTCCGTGTATTAATGGTTGCGCGTCCAAATCAATTTTCATTTGGCGAATACTTACGTACAATGCAATCCAATTTAGGACGCAAGCTCGCACGTTAAAGTCCATACCCCCGGACACATTTTACTGTAATTGGAAACTTTCGAACGTTTGTTACCGCTCCAATGAGAAACGATGCGCTGATGGCCCGTCGGCAGGTACGTCTCACCATGCGCGGCTGCTGCTGCTGCTGTTGTGGTGCCAACAATTACGTTTTTTCGTTGTTTAAAATTTTTTTTTATCTATTTGTTTTTCAATTTTTTCGTTTCTGCATTTTTCAACGAAACAATTTACCGCGCACCTAGCTAACCGTAAGCCAAGTACATATTTTTCTTTGACGTATTGACGATGTCCGCTCATCTTCCTCCGAATTAAAGATCAAGGCGTTGATGTTATCTCATTTCATTCAGTATATTTATGTGCGATATGAATAGGTATTTTTTAGATTCGACGTATTTTTCGCAGCACGGTTTTATATCACGTTACGCGGTATTTTCTCGGCTTTCGACGTCGCGTAATGCATTTCGGTAAACCATCGAGAAACAAACGTCCGAGCGAGATTCCAACGTAAGCTCTCGAGGTCAGTACGTGCGGTCCGCGATGCCAAAGTATCTAATTATATTAGCCACGTGCGTTTCGCGGAGATTAAATTATTCAGTACTTCAACTCGGTCGAGCTTTGCGGGCGCATGCGGGAGAGATCGGTATAGATATCAGGTCGAAGGGTGCGAGTGAAAGATAGCGAGTGTGTGTAAACGTGTTTATGTGTGTGTGTGTGTGCGACGAGCGAAGAACGTAAACGGGAAGAGGGTGGATGAAAAACAAGTCGAAAAAGGTAAAGTAGCTCGAAACTACCAAACTACTTTTCAACCTCCCCCTTTGCACCTCCCCTCATCCCTCCATCGTCCCTCGCGAGACCGCGATTACAGCCTCCGGAGCCGGAGGCGCAGGCCAAGATTATAATTAAAACGTCGCGCACCGGTATAATAAATTAATGCATAATTAACATAGCTAATTATAATACTGGCTGGATTTTTCTCGTAACTCGAACGCACCGGGACCACGGAACGTCGGTGCTGCCGTTCGCTCGGCAGCTCCAACGAACGCTAGTGGCGCGCAAATGCGGAGGCAGACCTCGCCCCCGATAATTTATGATCGGACATGAAAAATTACCGTCTCGGACGAGGTACCAAGGGACGGGGGAGGGTGAGGGGGGATTTAATCATCCTCGGACGCTACCCTTCGCCCATTCTACGTCGTGGTCGGGCTTCTTTCGCGTATATATATCGCAACACCACTGTCGTACTTCGCCAAAGTTGTCGAGACCGTATCATCCGTAAGGATCAAGAATACGGCGTACACCCGCCTGCTGCCCTCTCGTGTATCATGCTCATTTCTAGCTTATTATCTTTCATCGATTTCTTGGTTATCGGTATAACAATCGAATCTGTCGAAATGACTGGTTTAAATGTTGTTTTGAAGAATTATAATCAAATTCTTAACGTTGCATTTCCGCGAAAATTTTATTGGGCTTTCATTGCAATGTTCAAAGGATGGAGCTTATATATTTTCCGGCGCAGCTTTTAGCTTTTCATTGAGAACAACGGAGTAAAACCGGACAAACGGGAAACTTTCGGTACCGGGGTTTTTCTGATAAGAGGCCAGCCCGAATACAGAACCATATGGGTCTATATTTGGAGTTTGTTTTGCAATTAAAAGAATCTGACCCTTTATTCGGAGGCAAGAATAATTCTTTAAAAACCTAGTCGGATTGCTTCTGAATGAAATTTTCTAATTCAAATAATTCTCACCTTGCCATCGTTGTTTATATGTAATTTGACGTATACATCTTCAATTTTCTAAGATAATAAGAATTATTCTTTTCTATTTAATACCGTTCTAGCGTTGTGACATTCGAAATGAATATAACTTTTCGTTCATCAAATCAAAATTATTGTTTGTCTGTTATCTTATTATCTTATTATTGTTATTACATTAACAATACAGGACCGGATTACAAGCCCATGGGCTCCTTATCGGAAAACCCCGGTAGCTCTCATGTAATCTTCAATATTTATTATTTTCTCCATATTTCGATATCTTCATCAAGGCGTCTAAGTCTAAGTCTAGCAGCGCAAAAAATGCGCTAAAAGACATTTTTTAAAATCAGGGATAACAATAGAAATTAATAAAAATAAATAGTACACATTATTTATTGATATTTAAACTTTATAAAAAAATTTATTTCACTTCATTTTTACAAAAATTACTATATAAAAAATCACGTGATCCACAACACTAAGAAAAAAAAGGTGCTCCACGGTCGGCGGTCATATTTCCAGTAAATGTTGATCGATCTGCAAAATTTAAATTTTGCAGCTGATATTATATTCAATTGGTATTGGACCCACACGTAGATATCATTACAATATCTAAATCGAATTTTCTCCGCTTGGATTCTTCGATCAAATCCCCTGTAATTTTCTATTCCGGAGCGTGGATCAATTTTTCCTCTTTCCTTTCGTGCTGCTTACTTCCGGTCGACCAACCCCATCTCATTTCAGACGTCATCGGAGTGTCCCAGCGTATGACCAACGTTACCTCAAATTCAGGATGAGCGGCTGTACGTACATGCATTATCTCCACGTGTTCGTACAAGGCCCGCAAGCTCGTTGGCCCGGCGATTCGGAACTTCGAAAAATTATAGACAAATGGCGGCTCCGTTCCGTGGGTTTTGCCGACAAACAACAATGGAGGGGATCTCGCGCTGCGGCAGTGGCGGCAGAGGGGGGGGGGCGAGACAACGGGTCCAAAATAGCCGGACAGCGGAAAATATAATCGCGTTTCGGCAATAAGCTAAATAATTTCGTTACGCGATGCTGTACATTGTATAGTTTATCGGAGCAACGAACTTTTACCACGGGTCGAAACACGGTTGGTGAGGTCGATGGAGGAGGGAAGGAGGGGGAGAAGGAGGGTGGTATGTTCGGTCCATTGTATTTTGTCAACGCGCAGTAAAACAGAGTAGAAACCTAAAAGCTTGGGTACGATGTAAAAGTTAAGTTGATCGAGAAAGTGCGACCCGAGGAAAAATGGGACAAACAATGCGTGCGAATTTTACGATCTATCCTATGGTGACGCAACGTTCGGTAATTACGTTGGGTCGTGAAACAAATATCTGAGAATTTTTATTTTTCTGTGTAGATTTTTTTTTCTATCGTCGGCACACGAATCTTGGGGTAGTTATTCCGGAAGTGGACTGCTACTTCAATTGTTTGGGAATAAAAAATGTTATAGAGGACGGTTCTGTGAGTAACTTTATATAGATATGGGGGTCCGGGAATCAAGTTTTCGTATGACTAGGTGCAGTTGAAAGCCACTAGAGTAAAAAGAATGTAGGATGTTTCGATTCTTGAGGGTTAGGGTTTGGTTGGTGTGGTTTAGTTTTATTTCCGAACATTGCAAAAACGAAAAAAAACGAAAAAACTGACCCACTTCTAACCTTTAACCTTAAGAACCGAAACTCCCTAAAATCCAAGTTACTTTAGTCAATTTTAACTAAGCCTATTTATGCGAAGACTTGATATCGACCCCTAACATATGCATATAAAATTATTCGGGGGAGTGTCGACTACAACATATTCCCGTGTCAAGAGAATCGAATTTGTTATCCACATTGTGAATAATCATCCAAATTTGTAAGGGTTATGTTTACGACGGGTTGAGGGATTCCGGATAGAGTGATTCAGCTTCTTGTGGTCGTTTTGCTTGGAATTATTCGAATATTATTTTCTTTCTTATGCATCAATTTATTGTGTAATAAATGGAAATTTTCATTATTCTTGGTAAGTCTGTTTATGATCTATTTTACTGTCAATAAAATGAGAAAAATAAATATAATGAGCGGCTCCAATGAGATAAATAATATAAATATAAAATCTAAATAATCGTTGGATTCTTAATGCTTAATATTCAATATTTACTTTAATACGAGTAAACATACAACAGAAATCTGAAATATATACATCAAAATATTATGATAATATTTATATTGCGATGGTAACGGGAACATGGCTATTTAGAATCACAGTTTTATTCGCAGATTTCTTCCGCACAAGTTGGAAAGACCTTGCTTCCATTCCATCCAGACTCCATTTCCTCGATACCCGTCACAATCAATATAATTCGACAACATCGGAAGTACAACCTATATTGGTTTCGAGGTTATCGTCTGCCCAATACGATTTTGCACGCGTGTAATCGTTCGATCGTTATTCATCCCCAGTCTCAAGACCTTTGTCGACCTTAGATTTTTCCTTACCCATTTTCGAACGGTCTTAGTGCAAAATTCATGGGATCGCCGTTCCAAAATACGTCTCGCTTCATAATTAATTCAGATGCCATTTTACCCGCATTCTCGGTCTCTTCTCGGACTCGTTAATAATCAAATGATTACTTCCAATTTTCTCAAACGAAAATCCGCAACGAAATAAAATAAAATAAAATCCATCGTCAACCTAGCGATCTTGTCAAGAGATTCCGTCTCGATTTCAACGCCACACCGTTCAATTCGGCGAGTAATTCGACGATTTTCGCGATCGTTACCTCGAATCGTTCCGTTGTGCGATTTCGTCAAAGCCGGGAAGGGTTGATGCACCGATTCCTGTCAGTGAATGCAGCACCGATGCAAATCGATTAGATCATGACGGCTATATTGCGAATGGAGGATCGCCGTAGTAATTTGTCCACGTTATACGAACGACCGCTCCCTGAAGTACACGCCCGACAGAGGAGGATCGGCGAGCACCGGCAGTGCCGTCGATGGCACGGCCGAAGCGCAGGAAAAGCGAAAAGTGAGGACGAGGAAGAGAACGAGAACGGGGACGTGGGTGGAAACGGGGGTGGAGGGGCGCAGCGGCAAAACTCTCTAACACGACCTCCACCGTACGTACGGAATATCTATAGTAACCACGTTGCCCGTGCTCTGTACCGGTGCTGCCAGTCGTGCCCGAAATGCAGACAAATGAGTTAAAAAACGCGGCCACCCACGTCCTCTCCACGATTTGACATTGTCGAAAGTTAATCAATGCCCGATGGCGAGCCGTTGCACCCTGCAACTCGGCTCGTTCGATCTCCCTTTTCCTCCCGACCGACCACCCCCACCCCCTTTCGCCACCCCCCGCCGTATCCACCGCTCGTCTCTTTTCCCTCTTGCGTTGGCAACCTCATCGCAACCCGCGCGGTTATTCGTTCGAGTGCGAGCAAAAGAGAAAATATCCGTGGATAGAGAACGCGAGCAGTTTCGTCAATTTTTTAAAATTAAATCACTATCTGTCCTTGTTAAATGCATTTTCCGGGCGCTCCTCTCTCGTCCGGATTGCGTTTGGCTCGTTCTAGCTCGGTGCTGCCCTATTTCCCTCCCCTACCTCCATCCGGCGTACCCTTTGCACATTCTACTATTATTCGACCCCCGTATTCGCCCTCCCCCGCTTCAACAGCGACCTACCCCGAATACCCCGCGTTACTAGCATCACGCGAGGTGCGTGATTCCTGCTGCCGTCGCTGTTGCTGCTGCTGGTGGTGGTGGTGGTGCTGCGCCTAATGACAGACAGTTGCCGAGGATGGAAAAAAAAAGTGTGTAAATCTGTGAGCGCCGGTGAGTGCACCACCATCAACGAGGCCACGAAGCGACGAAAGCGCGCTGGGCCAACGTTCATCCCCCCGCCTTCTGTACTACCCCGATTCCCGCCTAGGCGTTCGCCAGCACCTATACGTTGTACCGGTAAAGCGCACCGGAATAAAAATAATGGCTGGAAATGCGCCACGGCTGCACGAAACACCATCCCCTTACCCCGCTGATCCCTCTACGGCCGTGAATCCGCGATATGCCCGGCCTATGTCCTTCCCCGTTTCCCAGGACCCCTCTGGCTTGTTTCCGTGCATGTGCCCAAGTGTTGCAGCGAGGCAACGCAAAAAAAAAAAAACTCCATTCAACCGCCCTCCTCGCACTCTGCAATCATTTTTTCCTATTAGCCGAAACTTAAAAAACACCCGTACTTCCGGTAATTTGCTCGGACGGGCGAGTGCAAACTACAAACTGCAATTGGTTGGGCAGAAACCGTGTCGATGGTTGTATGTGTTTGAATGCGTGCGTGTATGTGTGAGGGTGGGATGGGTACGATAGAAATTGTCTGACGATAAAAATGTCTCCTCGAGCGTGGAACGACCGTGGAATGTGGAGATCAGAGGCAGTGCGGGGTGGTAATACAGTGGCAACGGATTTTGGTTGTATCGCGATTAACCCTTTGATGCTTCGACGGCTTTTAGGCAGGGTATAGCTTTCGAGTCGTCACACTTGTCGGTATTAATGTTTTGGCGAAACTGTTCAGCCTATCTCGTAGGTGAAAGATCGGTTTGTGCATTGACGTTTGTGACGTCGCTTTAGTGCGTTTGGTTTTGCGATAAACGTCGGCTCAAAGTCAAAATTGTCCGCATAAACACACGAATTAATATTTTATTCCAGATTTAAAAAAAACGGTATTAAGATTCGTTCTGCTCGTGCGAATATGAGTCTGTACTGATTTATCGGATCGAATGAAGGAATAAGATAGAGAATCAGAAGACAGAGACGTTGAAATATTTTCGTTTATGTTGATCGATGGAGAATTTAGAACCGAAGTTTCGATAATGGCCCGGGGATCGTTCTGACATGCCATGTTTGCGAATCCTGAACCATCCGCTCCGACGATTTATATGCGGGCGGAAAAAATAAATGAATGGAAAATAAAAAATGAGAAGCGGATGAGAGTGACGTTTCGTTATAAAGTTGGGGAGAATGAAGTCCAGCGTACGGAGAAAACCGAGCGAGGGTCAGAAAATTATGCACAATTAATGTCAATCAAGCATACTTATGTTGACCAAAGTTACTCTGGAAAATGTTTATATGTATTATTTGCCATTGGGCACTTGGTTTACGGTTGAGAATAAATTTGATTGGGGAGTAACTCGAGTATCTGTCCAAATTGAAATTCGACGAGAATCTAAAGTCGTAAATTGAGTGTAAAAATGTCATTCAAGAACAAAATATATGTAGCTTCAAGAAAACAAGATCAATTAGAAATACCATTAAGACATTTGAACGGAATATTTTTATGTATTCATAATCGTACAGAGTGCTTACGGTTCGGAATGATTGATATACACATTATTAGACTAGACCAAGTTTTGTTTTCAAAAAGGAATCAACTTCGTTTGAAGCGCGTGGACTGTTATATAATCATGTTTGAGGCAATCTGATACACGGACAAAGCCCGAAGTGTTGGGTAACACCGTTCTCGAAGTAACGAAGCATCTATCTAATTCCAAGACATATTCAATAGTCCAACTTTTTGAACTGTCTGTGTCATAAAAAGACAAAGAGAATTTAAAAAATAATTGAGGTTTTAACTGTTTCTTCAAACATTTGTTGATTCAACGAGTTATGACGGAGATTCCGAATTGATTTCTACATAGATATGTTGTGTAAAATTTTCTCAGCTCTTCAAAAAAAATATTCGAAACTTTTTTTTAAAATATACATCGGTCGGAAAATCGACTTTTATATTTCAAACGGCATTTCATGTAACTTCTCAAGTCCCAAAAAAGTTTCAATATTTTTTTCTGAAAAGCTGAGCCTTTTTTACGTAGAAAACTTTGCCAAGACTAATTTTTTTTTGTTATCAAAACCATGGAGAAATTAATGGGGAAATAAAAAAATGAAAAATTCACAGAATGACCAATGCAATTACGACGAAAATAACCAAAAAAGCCAAGGGAAAAATCTGCAAAAAATTGAGAGTTCATGTCTCGATGGCAACTTCCATTTTTGACAGTTACAGAAGGATCGCTGATCTGAAAGAGCCCAAACTCGGATCTCGAATTGGTTGAATCACTCATATATTTTTATCATTTCAATCTGCGTAGATTTTGCACGTTTTATCGAAATTAATATCAAAGTCAGTACTCATCTCGGTTCCACAAAAACGTCCTGTGTTTCCCTTCGGTGTAGGATGTCAATCTCGTTGATTGTAATTCTCGTTTGTTGCAATAATCTGCACTTCAACTCCCATATTTGGCGTTTACATTACGCGATCGATGCCATAGAGAGTCTGCAGCATCCAAAATTTCAATAAGCCACAAACAACCAGCGACATAACATTTCTGATTAATTACTCGGCAAATACAAGATCGATAATGAGTTGCTTGATCGATTAAGTCTCATTTCGTTGTTCCCCGAGTTCTGATTGAAAAACTCTAAGACGTCTTGCGACCGTCGAACGGCGGAGCCAAGCTGTAAAACTTTCCGTCGTCAAACGATCGATTGTGGACCTCTGACGATGCGGCCAAAGTTGTTCGGTTACCGCAACGTCACGCAGCGCAGTTCTTGGCATCGGTATTATCGTTGATATCGATGCTAAATCGTTTGTGAACTATGAACTTGGCATCTACAAGAAATAGTCGTCCTGAGAAGTTCCAAGCCGAATTTTTTGCTCATTCTCGAACAACATATACATATTTTTGAATCATTTTCCAATCGTCTATCGACTGTAAGACTTATAGGGTGGGACTGTATGTCATAGAGCTCCCTGCAATGCATTCAAAAACGTTAAGAAAATTATTTTAGTTTCCAACCAATTCTCTTAGCTCATTGAAGTCCCTGATCAAACTACCAATCGAAGACGGCGTTGCATCAAATGACTTTGTAAGGTGAAAATACAATTTTTATGAGAGTATGATTTATGTTTTTGAGTTAATTAATCATGATTCGTACTTGAAATTGTCATGAGGTAGTTTGGAACCCTTTCGGCATGGCAGGGAAACATCTGGACAAAAGTAAATCGGTCTTAGCCAGGAGGAGGGTGAACCTCAAGGCCGAGGGCGTCGTCGATGTATGGCGGAGCGTACATCCGATTGGCTCATGAATATTAAACGCAGTCCATAATTATAATCTGCCTTATAAATCAAGCGACGTTGTTTGGCTGGCTTCTCACACCGTCGTACAACCCTGCATTATTATCCTCACTCATGCTGGTACAAAGGTGTTTACAGACACACTCACACACCTAGATACACTCATATACAAGAATACAATGATGGGTATTATGACACCGTCAAGTGTATAATTTACGCGCACATGAAATATCCCACCTGAGTTCGACGCGTTTTACATCGAACCTCGTCTATTCATAATATAATTTTCTAGGTCGCTCCGACACACGCATGGAGGTCGGTTAGGGTAAATTTGACCTGGACCAATTTTCAAATAAGGTTTGTGAGCATTGGGCATTTGAAAATGTGATATGCTTCGCCATCTGGTGATCGTGTGGGGTAATTAGTTGATGACTGTTTACTGACTCGGGCTTACAAAGGCGTTGGGGTAATGTCATCCGCCATTAAGGTAATGGTCTACATCGCCCGGTGGGAAGGTGACAGCGCTATCGGCGCTCGCTGCGGAGCAAGAGAAAATCAGAGAGCGTTTGTAGTCCGTCGCCTTAAGTGAAAACGTGTAAAATCTCCGGGTCGAATTGACCCACGTCGACCTGGGCATAAGTTTTTTGTACCTTCCGTTCCCCATTGTGAACACGCCACTATTAAAATGTATAATTTGCTGAGACGGCGCGTGCTTGAAGTCTGTACTGAGGGGCCTCCGCGTGAACTGTCGACGGCCCATGGGTGACGACCACACAGAACACATATGAATGGATTGTGGATCCATGGGGTAGGTTCCGACTTTAGATATCAGAGAAACACATATTTTTATACGGTTTCACGGTTTTCTAATGGAAAAAATGTATCAAATGGTTCCTGGTGAATAACATTCGAACCCATCGCGTTGATTTCGTAATTTCAAGCTAGGAATTCTCACCGTCAATCTTTAAAATAAATATACTTTTCAAAAGACCTCGTATCAAACTACCAATTCTCTTGAAGGGCTATATCTTCCGAGTTATACCATTAATTCTTATGAAAAAATATTCAAAATTGACGGAGTTATGCATATTTAAGTGAAAAAGTTTTCGTGGAAATAGAGACATAACATTTTTAGACTTTTTTGTTGATCATTTTTATTAATAATTAGAATTCAAAATATAATAAAAGTAACGATCAGAGTAGTTTTTTCGATGTTCTAATGATGCCTCTGCATTTTTTTCTCTTCAAAATATTGTTTTATATTCACCCGGTACTGCTTCAAAATTTGTTGGGGTCAAATTGACCCGTAGTGACCTTTACGGAATTCCCGTTCTGTGTGATCCCGAAGGGTTTATTTATTATCAAGTAATTGGTATTCACGATTGATTTAAATGTTCCCGACAAACTGTTCAAAATGCTATAAATTTTCGATCTTCTTCTAAAAACTTGAAAAAGTAAGGCAAGCATGAGAAAATCCATATTGTTATCAAATTTTGCATCGCAGCGATACATGTGTCGTCGTTCCGTTCAACCGCGCAATGTGAACATGAAATATAGAAGTTGGAATGCTGATTACTGCAAAAAACGCGAATTACAATCAACGAGATTGACATTCCACGCCAAAGAGAAAATCCCGAGATTTCCGTCGAACCCAAATAAATACTGACTTCGATATTACTGTCGATAAAATGTGTCAAATCCACGCGGATTGAAATGACAGAAATATGTATATATTCATAAAGTACAATGTTCGAAAAAAGCTCGATATATGGTAAAACAATGTTCGATATATCGTAAAACGTAACAAAAATTATGATATTATTCAAGAAAAACTTGACGCTGGTCGTTTAGCGTACAATTTCTGACAAAAAAACTATAAAAGAGTCGAATAAAGCGCATACGATGAATTTTAGAAAATGGAAATTTTACGTTTATGCATGTATAAAAACGTTCCGTTCAAATAATTTTCATTTTTCTCCTAATTCATCTTTTTTTCTTTAACCCAAATATATTTCGTCTTTGACTGATATTTACACACTGAATGCGGCGAATACTCTTAAATTATACATAAAAAAAATTAAAAACAAATCGAGCATTGACTTCCGCTAAATTACGGACGTGTGAAAAGTAAAGAACGGGATGTCAGACCGTGCGCTTCAGTGCTGTATTTAATCCAGGTGGAATGTACCATATAAGGTTTATGGAAAGTGGCTATAGCAAGTGTTTTACCAACGAGTTAAGACGCCGAGTCCTGATGCGTGGCGCACATTTTACGGACTATCTACGTACCAGTACCAAGCTCGAGATCACCGTCGAGTGTTAATTACTAATCTCGCCGCCACTAATTATAATTATCACCTTACGGACGCAACGTAGTGTCTCGCGTACCTGAAAAAGACGTTAATATAAAACCAGAGAAACGGTATCGAGTCACCATACTCATTCCAGCCGCAGATTGTTCAAGGGGTCTTAATGGTTCACATAAGCGTTCGGCCATATTGAAATCGTTCTTCAACAATATTAAAAGGTACGCTAAAATTATTGAGCTAAATCAAAAGCTACATTAAAATTGTCACTTAATTATTAGTTCTATTTTATATTGGTAGGACTCAACGGCTTATTACATTTCTAATAAAAGCGTCTTGTAACAATTTTAAGATAATTCCATACAGCACACAATCGATCGACTGAAGAACAGATTTTCGGTTGCCCGATAAAATTTTAGTTCAAAGAATGAGAAATATTACAACGAAAAAATTAGTTTCACAAAATGAGAATTGCAATAAATTCCAAAAATCGAAAGAATTGAGTTTCCCAAAATTCATCGACAATTTTCCCAATCGTTATTCGGTTGTCCGTGTTTGCAATAGAAACGCGTGGTGCAACTTTTCGTTCCCCGGCAATACAGCCGGTCTCGATTCTGTCTCTGCTTTTGCTTCTGGTTGTGTTTGCCCGCCGGTGCAGTGTATCCTCTTACTCTTCGGGGCACAGCGAGCGGAACACGGTGCGCTCGCACTGCCTCATTAAAATATGCAAATACACTCCGGCTCGTCCATTACGCCTTCGTCTGTCCTCTCGCCGTACGCGTTAGCTCTCTCACGTCTTCGCCGTGCCGCGAAATGTTTACGATCGCGGCGAAATTAAAAGTACCGCTAAAATACTGCCCCTAATACGCGTGGAGTCGGCTCTCGCTCCCTCGGCCTTACCGTACGACTTCCAGATAGAGCCCTTGCTACAGTTGCGTTAGGCGCGAATTAACTGTCGAGAGTCAACCGCGACATTTTATTCGAAGAGAAAAAAGGGAGGCCTCTTAAGCTCTCGATACTTACAGATGCGAGACTTACATATGACAAGAATGTCAATATTTGTCTATTTTTTCTCTATTCTTCCTTTTTTATTCTTCATATCGTCTGCATAGATTACATGGTTTTGCTTACATCGATCATTGATGATTTCGCCCCTCTCAACCTTGGTTCGCCTTGGTCTCAACCCCCTCACCATCCAACCCTATTTAAGTCCTTCGTTTTCAGTTAACAACTTAATCCTAAGTTGAAATTGGCCACCAAATTTTTCTCGATTGACGACATATATCGAGACGAGAGGCCCTGAGATAGTTGGGAATAATTTTTTATGTTATGGAGGAAGTCAATACTGTCAAAAATGTCTACCGGTGGTTTTTCTAGTAGTATCTCCTTTTTGCTTCACACTTCTCAAGGCCAAAAAGATTCCGCGAGTATATATAGGAAAGAGCGTTAGCAGAATCAGGGTCGTGTACCGAAATTTTCAACTACCGGAGAACCGAAGCGAGCAGGGAGGAGATCCCGGGAACTACCGCTACCAAAAAACTGGGGTGAGCAGAAGTCACCCTCTGCCGCAAGCGAAGAACTGGGGCGAACATTGGAAAAGGGGGTTGGGAGCGTGGAAGCTGGCGCGCGAGTTCCTGGGATCGAGCCGACCACGACCCAGTTCATATCCGGATTAGTTGGAAACCAAAGGAAAACCATATCCTGACAGAAGGGTATTTATTTTTTCATTCGCTATCAAACGAGAACAAATTCAGAATACCGGTGGGAATACAGTGCCCACTTTTATACCCGAAGGCAGTCGTAGCTTGGGTGCGAGAAAGTTTCAAGCGCGTTGCCATCTCACGGCAGAATTTCGAGGCCGTAGCTTTCGGGCGGGAAAATCAAATGTGCATGTGCGTCAATAAAGGTGCATTTTTATCGACTCTCGAATGCGTCACGGCGTCAAGTAATCGTGATTTTGAATTTTCGCCGCCATGATAGTGAAGTTGAATTCACGGAAATGTATTCATCTGCTGAGAAAGTTGAAGTTATAGGTAGAAATAATTGTATCAGCTGCTGTCAACCAGGAATAGTATCTTTGTACATGCGTCATATTCGTTGTTTAAATTAATTTATTTTACTCCTATGGATTTCACTAATATCACTTCAAATTCTTTTCGGCCACAACCTCGATTTAAATCTAACATCTTTCAAGATTTCACGCAGTTAACGCTAAACTGAGGATAATTACGAGGATAAATACGCACGATGTGACGCCACGTACCCCCTCTACGGTAGTATGCCCGACCCAAGAGGCTTGGCGCTGCATTAGAGCGTTAATGAAATATGGGCTTAAGGGAGTACACCGCTCAGAAGCTGAAGTCAAGTAGGCGACTATTAGTATATTGCGCTCGTGTATGGAAAGCGTCGAAATAGACTAACCCATAAAAATGACATAGGCGCTACTAAAATAGCCTGTCAGCTAATAATAACATGGAGGAATCGGTTATATTCCGCTTACAATCGATACATTATGTTAGGTTATGTACATCGTTTGACTCACTCCCCAGCCGCTACAACCTGCCGAACGCTAACCACTGAACCCTTAATGATACTTATAATTAATTAATCCGGACGAATGAACAGTTTATATTTGTGGATTATTAAATATTTGTTAATAAAAAAAAATTCTCGCACTTACAATGATTGAACATTGGTTTTTCCTGCTATGATAACTGACCAAAATGCAGGTTGAGACGTTGCAACACTGCAGGCTTGTGAGATTGGCAGTTCTGGTATCACGTCACAAAGTACCGAGTTATCGACCGCGGCAGATTTTTAAGTTGTTACGAAGTACATATAAGTGAGGTTAGAAATCGATCAAGTGAGGCTAAAGGTACGATTTATTGGGTGGCGAACGTTGAATCTTCGTGAGAGACCTGCTGAAACCATTAGTTATTCCCAAAAACCAATGATAGACGTGCACATGTGAGGTGTCGACGGAGCTTCGTGCAGCGTAAATAGATTATATTTCATAGCCATAACAATGCTACCAACAGTCGCTATACTCGAGCCTCGAGCGGCCTTATCTGGCCTCAGCGCTGCGTTGTCATGTCGTCGCAAATCGGCGTGACGACAGGGTTGCGTTCTGAAACCCAACTCGAGTCAACTATAGTATAACTATAGTAATAGAATTATAACGACGCGAGTTAACTATAGTTGACTCGAGTAGGGATTCAGAACGCAGCCCAGGAATCAGTTCGCGGGAACCAAAAGTTAAACTTGAACTAACAAATGGTCAATAATTGGTACGGAAACCGATTGTCAAACTTTGCAATAATGTTCAGAATGCTTTGCAGTTTCTTTTTGTGTGTTTCACTCTAAAGTCTATAATTAATTTTGCCCGTAATTTTATTGAATCTTGCGATATAACACTCGTGTTCCTATCCCGGCCGTGTCGAATAACCTAACTTGAACCACAAATATCTCAAAAACTACGTAGCGTAAGTGCCTATTTTCTGGCTGAAAGATGCGTAAAAACTTACTCTTTACATACGTCGATAAAAAGTATATAATGATTTGTGTGAGCGGCAGGGTTGGGTTGGTAGAATAGTCGATGTGAATTACATGGTTTTCGACATGTGAAATACTAGGTATTTTACGCCCCTAGCTTTCTACATTATGTCATTTACGTCGAACGACGTAGGCGCCTTTTTAAGTCGTTAGTGCAACTACATCCAACTGCATCACATACACATAGATTGTTTGATCATTCGAATTTAGCGATCAAAGAAGGTCGATATTAGGCGATAAATTCGTCTTATTTGAATAGAATGAATCACGGTGACAAGACTTTCCATGATTATGGCAAGAAGGCAGGTATGAAAGAAAAGTAGAGAATGAGAGACCTGTCGCGTTTTGCCCGAAATGCAAACAAACTCTAAGAAATACCGCGAGAAAGCGGCTCGAAACCTAGAAAAAAATTCACGAAATCTTTGAAATGCTGGGATTCTACAACTTTGAATGAAATATTCCAAAAAAAAAAAAAAAAAAAAAAAAAAAACGAGCCAGAGCCGTATCAATCTCATCCTTGGTTGGAGTACCTCCATTCTGAAATTGGATGATTTCCATTCAAGCACGATTCACATTGATTCAGAATCAAGTAATGAGAAGCAAAGTTCATATTATTTTCGAATACTCACACGACCCTTAGTATTAGCACTCATAATTTCATCTACAACATTTTGCACCAATATCAATGAAACAATCTCAAGATTGACGACAACACTGTTTATACGAACTTTACATGAGGTTAGATGGTTTTTGACGTTTTCGACGTTTTCTACAGTTTTTTACGTTTTCGACATAAAATACCAGGTAATTTACATGACGTGTTAAAAACCCTAGATATCACCATTTTATTCAACCCTGATGAGCGGTATACTATCCTAAGTATTGTCCAGTATTGTGTCTTACCGATAATTGGTACAGCCGGTCACGTTATCAATACCCGGCGACAGCTTGACGACATGGCAGTTTCATACCTATAACGTGTGATGTTTAATCGCGTCTGTATCTCTTACTCATGGACACAATTCATGTACCGTCGTGTCTGAAGGCGACTAATTTTCCAAGCTGCACATTCGCTCTTCGCGTTGATTCTTTTCTCGTGCCGTTAAATTTAAAAATAAATTCGAAATTGGATATATTTTATCGACTCCATTGCTCATGATCACGTGGAATATTCGGGTTTCGAGATAGTTGATTTGATAGACGTAAAGAAGCCGAGAGAATAACCGTCGACTTTATACTTGTACCGTGACGCATGATTTTTATGATCCTGATCCGCTAACGAGCAGAGCGGGGCGCGAGGCGAACCAATCCCCGTCGTGAGTCTTATGCGGCGATAATTCTTCATTATCGTACATTGTTGAAAACTCGATGTCCCGATGCACTCTCGCGCTCATACGCGCTGGTTGCTACGAACTCTCGTGTCCCCTCGTTGGGCTCTCGTGTGCCATCGAGTGTTTGCACTTTTGTAAGACGACGCAAAGCCAAGACTCGCGCAGTAATCAGGGAGCATTTTAATTGCCAAACGTTTTTGTGATACGGCTAAACTTGACGTTTACGGCGTGCCGCTCATCCTGCGGTGAAATGAGAAGAGCAAAAAGGAATCGCAACGGAGCGACGAAGGTCCTGATGCGACGTAGCAGGCAGCGCCTGAGAAATCGGACCGCGTACTAACTCATTTGTATTCCCGCTCGTTATCTCAATGGAATGAGAGTATGTACCACATCTTAATTTTCCATAAAACTCTTTACGATGAATCATGATAATCGGATCGTCGAGGATCGTGCGTGTGACATTTTGGAACAATTCAAAAAGTTTGAGAAGGTTTCGATTAACGACGTTTACCGGAGCTGCTTGTTATATTTGAACAAACTTATAGAATATGGCAGAGCAAAGGTTCAATGCAAAATCTGTCAGTCAAATTGCGTTCAGTATCTAACCCTAGATTGGTCACCATATGCGACCCCACGACTTTGGTGACCTCATGAGGAAAATGCGGAAAGTCTTTTTAGGCGGCAGCGTTACCATTTCTCTCGACTACGATAGCGTAGGCGGAGAAGAACTATTTTTTTTTTTTCATTCTTTCATTCTGATCGTTTCATTTGATTCGGAAAATATATAATTTATGTTTGAAAGCTTTGAAGGCCTAAATATTATTTTTCAAACAAAGCTCCGCCAATAGTTCGCTAGCGAAATTTTTTTTTGCTCCAAATAACTGATTAAAAGTGTATTGGGTTTGCTCATGATAAGATTCCGTAGCCATTCTTACTAATTTCGAAAAAAAAGGTATTTCTGAATTTTTCATAAACTATTTTTGCTACAGGGTTCGTTATAATTCTGATTGAATGTGCCAAGTAGTAGCTAAATTCTGGGATTTTTTCCTATTTTTGTCCTGATAGTTCGGAAATTAGAGAGGGCGACACTTCGATGACGACTTTGAAAGCGGATATCTCGGGACTGAAGGCTCAAAATAATAAGATGTCATCAAATTGCATTTGATCAGACCTGTTAAAAAACCCATTCATTCGATGAGGTCAGTCAAATGAAGATTTCGAGTTCACTTTTCAATCTACGGGAGAAGGGTCAACATTTTTTATTTTGTCGTTATCATTTCTGTTTTCGAGGTATCGATGAACGTCCGTGTACCAAATTTCATCGTAATCGGTACTCAAACAAGAGAATGGGAGGACTGTGACATACAGACGGACGGACGGACTGACCGAAACCATAAGAGGTCCTAGATTTCTACGGAGCCCTAAAACCGCTGCACGCCGGAGATTCCTCCATAAAGTAACCAGTCTACATTCAATCACAATGATTTCCCCATAAGGATGCTGCAACGCTTTTTTCAATGGCGTGGGATATCCAGAAGTGGCGGCAAATTACTCGCAGCCGAGAAACGCGTTGAAACCCGTACTATCAAAATTATTCTTCGAACGATTAAATATGATTCATTGTATGATGTGCGAGGGAGAAACGGAGAGAAAAAAAAATGGGATGGAGCAAAACCGTATGTTCCCTGGTCCTCTGTTATTCCTTATTCTTTTGTTCTCTCGTCGGTTTCGGTATCCGCCTCGCGACATTGTCGAAAGTATTCGAATTGGACGGATTCCCAATTGCCGTGGCAATAAATACGACGCCGCCGAGGCGTACGATGAGTCACGATCGGGCATTCGTTACGTTAATGCGAGGTTTTATTACGCGACTGCGATTTTAAATGTACTCTTAACGACGAGCCGCGGCAACGACGTCGACGAAGACGAGCATGTCAGCGGAACGGACAGCGAAAACCCACTGCGAAACATCACTCGACGACGACGCCATGGGGGGTTGCTTTTTTTTCTTCAACTCGCTCGCCTCGAGGCAACGTTCGTCGAAGCTGCTGCCGGTTTTGATGCTGCAACATGCGGACCTGAATCTAAATTCTGATCCCCGAGGCGATGGATGAAGACCAACGGCCTCTGAATTCGTTGTTATTTGAACGGTGAACGATCCGGTTTTCATTATTTCATTCATCGAAGGCTCATTGACCTAAGTACGAAATTATGAGAGTAATAATTGTTTCACGTTTTTGAAAAGTATTTTATTTTTTATTTTTTATGATTTGATTGTGATTAATTAATTAATGGTTTTTTTCGAGATAAATTTGTGGTGTCGTTAAGAACTAGAATGATGGAATTCCGATCGTGAACATCGGTGTCATTAAGGTCACGAAAAGTGTGTTAAAAAAATATCCATCGAGATCCATCCGTGCAAATCGCAATGGACGATCTTCTGATATAAGGAAACAATTAGACAATCGTTCCACAATCCTTCGACTGTCAATAATGCCCAGATTTTTTCGTTACCGTTACAACTTTCGTTACAATTACTGCGACGGTTAAAAATACAACGACAAAAAAAAATGTTCATCCTCTCCGAAATAGGAACGGATATTTAATTACTTTCCCCAAGCACTGGTGTATACAAAGTATTTGTAATTCAAATTCCAGCCTCGATATATGATCACACGTCATTGGCAAGCTCTTTCATTTCATCATCGGGATGCGGAGGGTGGATTTGATGATATTGCGCGATTCATCAAAGTTTTTCTTATCGACCTTGGTTATATTTTATCCACGCCCGGTAGTCCCGCGTCGATAGCCCTATCATACCGTAGCCCGTACGATGATTATCCATCCCCGGAGCGGGAATCAACGCATCGAACGATGCCGAGGACTAAGCGTCGAGTCGGTAGGAAGAGTTGAAACAAAATGCCAGAAGCTACTTCATTATGCGAGCTCGTAACGTACTCGGGTAACGGGTAATAACACCGTGACTCGATATCACCCGGGGGCTAAGCGAAAAGGGTGCACGAGGATGAAACGAGAATGCCGGGGTTGCATTCGCGCTGCATATATCCTCGACTTATCGTCCAAATATAGCCCACAGTATCCAACCAACGTTATACACGCAGCTCGGCAACTTTCAGTTAGAAATTATTCTGTCGGACTTAGAAATACGATTTAAAAATTTTTTTTTCTCGTTCCACCATCGTTCTCGATAATTGTACGTAATTAATCATATTTATCAGATTTTATCGGGCACACGGATGCCGGTGTTAAGACGCATGTGCCGATTTGTAACTCGATTTTTTTATGAAGAATATTCATGAACGCTGCTTATAAGCGCAGAGCGAATATGTATGTCCATTATCACGTGGTAATAAAATTCAATCTACCCGCTGATGCTTCCTTTTCTTTCTTTTAAACGTTTTTTCTCCACACGTATGCGGATCTCTCGTCAAACACAGCGGTTTCGTTGAATCAGCTCGCGCTCTCTCGAGATGTTCAGTTGCTTCTTTTTTTTTTTTTTGATTTTTAAGTTTTTTTTTCATTTTTTTTCACGGAGAGAACGGGTTCTCATTAATATATTCTCATCGTAATTAATTGACACGGCGATGGTATCGATGTTTCATTGCCGTCGCTGGGGTTAATGCGATTTCGGATCACAAATCGATCCTCCGGACGTTCGAATGAGTTCGATGGTACGTCGAGAACGCGGTACGCCGGTTAATAATCATAAGACTCTCGCGGGAAGTCATACGGTATTTCAATCCACCGCCTCTGATTGTCACTTAACGAGATATCCGCCGGCGGGCGAATTGTTGAACGAGTTCGCTCTTTGCTCTTCGTTTCAGTGTTCCACGAACGTTGTTCGGATATAGTACTTTTTATTGGCGCGCCTCTCGGTGAGATGTCGAGTACGTGTTTTGCACGATAAATGTTTCGAAAGTCGATAGTACGCAGGTTCGAAACTTTGTTTATTCGGATCGAAATTTATCGAAAATCTAAATGATCGAATTTTTTTTGTAGTTCGGAACGGATTATGCAGCGAAATGTGGAAATGGGAACGTAGAAGTGTCGGAAGTCAATCGAGCGAATCAAAGGGTGAGGAATAAAAATGTTGTATTACGACAAAACGACGTTAATTATTTAAACAACTTTTAGATTATTCACAGGTTTACAGGTTACTCCGGAAAAGTTATTTTATTCACGTATTAGTTATTGGTATTAGCACACGAGCACCGACACACACACTTATATACACTTGTATATGAGGCAATCCGTACCGTTTCGACCGGGTTTCGCGTAAACATTTTTTATTTAGCTGATATTATTATACTTTTGTGTAATAAGTGAAAGAAAGGTTCATCATTTTTCCCAATTTTTTTTCGAATTACTCAAAAGGTGAGGATTTTTTTTTTTAAATCTTGCATTTTATTTTTAAATGCTTCGTAACTTGGTGAACAATTGGTTAGAATTTAATTTTTCTTTTTTCTAAATGTAGGGTTTTCCTTTAACTTGAATATTTTTCAAAACCTTGAATCGATTAAACCTTGCTTCTAGCTTGTTTTATTTCCGCACCAAAATACAAAATATGCGTCGGAGTGAAATTAACGAGCTGTTGACGTAAAATCCTTATCGATCGCTGATGAATAGGGAGATTGTAATTTTGAGGAATACGATTTACTCGTGTTATTACTGTTATCAGACTGGTATTTACCCTACATGTGGGTCGGTGATACCTACGCGGCGAGAAAAATCCAGTAAAAAGTACTGAAACAACATGTGAAAAATTCCTAAGCGGCACTGTAAACCTGCGGTATTTCCTCGGTTCTTAGAAAAATAAATGAAGCTTTATAATTTTTCAGAAGCGTCTAATAAAAATTCCGTTATCGCTTAGTAAACATTACAGCGTCAAATTTAAGTAGATATCACCACCATTAACTACTATTGATCAAGCAATATGTACTGACACATTGAACTACGAACGTTGCTAAATATTTTCACTATAAATTCACTATTTACATTTCACTATAAATTTTAATAAAACATTTTTTTTTAATTATTGCAAAGTATTGCTCGTAAAGAATCGTAGGTAAAAAAAAAGATGGGCAAAGGCGGGTGCTCGTTTTCTGTTCAAATTCTGCAAATATGTCAAAAATAATAAAAACACAGAATTTTTAACGCAATAAAAGTTGTCACAGTAATTAATTAAGCCCCCTTGTAATCTGCAATAGTCAAAAATATACCATGTCGTCATCGACCTACGTAGTACTTGGAGGTGGCAACGTCGCGCGTTATGATATCGAGTAGAAAGAGAGTAAACATTTGATTCAACATGCTCCTACATATTGCCGGAAAAATGTCACAATCTGACCTTTCACGCAACGTTGTCATGTTTACTGAATCACGATCAATTCCTGATATAAATAGTATTTTTTCGATGTTTATTTGCTTATTATTATCATCGCACTCTCTAAATCTGTACTTCCAAGTGCCCAAAATGTTCACGGAATATTCAACTCACGTCCTATCCTTTTCTATTAAAATTTGGACGAAACTTTCCATATGATATGAATTTGAAAGGATGAAACGCGTTATTTTCCATCAGACTCTATGTTGAACGCGTGAAAATAAAACTGTTTATGTATTTTAAAAAAGCTTTAAAAAATTGAGTGAATCTATTTCTCATCACTACTTACAGGTATGTCAAGTATTATGAAAATCAAAACGGTAATTCTCTAAACAAGGAAACTATCTTAATTCGCGATAGAGTAAGAAACGAGTAAGAACGAGACAAAGAGGCTTTGCATGAGCGAGGCCTTTTTATCGAAAAACGTTGAAAGCAAGGTTGACATATGGTCTTATCAGTGTGGTATAATAGATATTTAGGTCGAGCCAAATGTGGATGATATTCCTAAGCCCAGATAAGCATAGTCGCATTCATAACGAGTTTTTAACGGTATTAGTCAACGGGAAAAAATAATATTTACCCATAGATTCATAACGTGGGAGTCAATGTACGTCGCAGAACCCCGGTTAATCTTTCCGCATTCGGTGTGTATAAAAACCCCAGGCCCACCAAACGTTCAATCAGTAGAGTTTGACTTTTATTCACAAACGCTACGAGGTTCTTCAGCTGGGAATCTTTGTGCATCAGTACTCGTAATGATTTACGCATTCGTGGCTATTTGCCTGTTCGGCGAGGCTCTGGCTCGAGTACCGTCTTGGGGTTGTTCCGATCTTAGCCGCATGGAAATTACTGATAAGACCAGGGTAAGCTCACAAAAGTCTATTGGCACTATAATATTGTATTTTTTAAATTGACGCTCCCGGCAAAAATTATCAGGACACTAACGAGGCACGCTCGCAAAAATCACGTCTGTCTTTGAACGTCGACAACTTCGCGGCAACGAACGCTAGAATCATTTTTCAAGAACCATTGTAAAGCTTGAGAATATTTGCATTTATTGATATTTTCAAATAATATTTCCATCATTAAGCACTGAGATAGCGTCTAAAATAGACTGGAAAAAAAATTAGTTTCATCCGAAGTTTGGTATCCTGACTTCAACTCGTGGAAAAAGTTTGGGAAACACTCTTAGAAATTTAAAATTCTTCACGCCTAATCTTTGAATCATTATCTGCAATCAGAGCTTAAATACTATCAAAGATCCTTACTGGTTCTTGGGTTATTATAAAAATTGTGCAGGCGTGCGAGAATCGAACCCGGGCTATCGATTGCACAAGTCGACGACTTGTTTTCTCGCGAAGGCTGAACAATTTTCATGATAACTCAAGAACCCGTCAAGATTTTCCGTAGTTTTTCGGTTCATATCAGAGATAACATTTCGGAGATTAGGTATAAAGAAATTCAAATAAAAAGAAAATTCTCAAGTTTGGCTCAAAATTCTTAATTCATAAGTTGAAGTCAAGATAGAAAATTTCGGACAAATCCGATTTTTTTCCAATCTATTTGACACGCTATCTCGGTGCTAAGTGATGAAAATATTATTAAAAGAATATTAGTGGGTTTAATTATTTATAAGCTTTTCTATGGTGTTAGAAAAATGTTGTAGGGGATGGTGTACTTTGGACTTTGTCTCCGCTTGACACCGACCGCTTTGGACTCGATCCAGGCTTGACACCGACCGCTTTTGACTCAGTCTCCGCTTGACAGCGACCGCGTAGGCCTTCGCCTGTGACGTCGACCGATCCCCACCATTTCTCGCGACCGACCGCATTTGACTCGGTCTCCGCTTGACTACGACCGCGTAGACCTTCGTTCGTGACGTCGCCCGATTCCCCTCATTTCTCGAGTAAGCCCGAAGGCGCTTAGGTCAGTGGGTCTCAATCTTCATCTCTTCGTCCAAGCTTACTATAGTAAATTCAGTTGGCGCGATTTTCAAAGCACCGCGCTCGGCTATGATGTTTGAAATTGAATATCTCTTGAACATTCAAAAAAAACCTTATGCGCGAACGTTCGTGTTCGATTTTCATACTTTCCTTGTGTAAAAAAAACTGAATATCTCCCTGTATATTTAGTTTTTTTAACACAAGGAAAGTATGAAAATCGAACACGAACGTTCGCGCATAAGGTTTTTTTTTAATGTTCAAGAGATATTCAATTTCAAACATCATAGCCGAGCGCGGTGCTTTGAAAATCGCGCCAACTGAATTTACTATAGAAAGCTTGGACGGAGAGATGAAGATTGAGACCCACTGACCTAAGCGCCTTCGGGCTTACTCGAGAAATGAGGGGAATCGGGTGACGTCACGAACGAAGGTCTACGCGATCGTAGTCAAGCGGAGACCGAGTCAAATGCGGTCGGTCGCGAGAAATGGTGGGGATCGGTCGACGTCACAGGCGAAGGCCTACGCGGTCGCTGTCAAGCGGAGACTGAGTCAAAAGCGGTCGGTGTCAAGCCTGGATCGAGTCCAAAGCGGTCGGTGTCAAGCGGAGACAAAGTCCAAAGTACACCATCCCTGTTGTAGTCTTCTTTGTCGCGAAGTCGTCGACGTTCAAAGACAGAAGTGATTTCTGCGACCGCGCCTCGTTAGTGGCCTAATAATTACTGACGCATCTGTAGTTTTAGGTATATTGTCACTTTATTCGGTAGCTAATTTATTAGCTACTTTTTAAGTTGAACATTTTTTTTCTTAGTTCATGGGAACGTGGTACGGAGTGGAACAATCTACGCAACGTGCCGATATTGAGTGTCCATTAGTGAATTTCGGTGTTGAAAACGATGTTAACTACGTCTACTTCGAATATCGAAAACGGTGAGAATGACGATCTACCGACATTGCATCCGGACGAGAAAAGAATGGCGCTTTCACGGAATCTTGGATTTTTCAGATCATCCAGTAGACGTTCTAACGACTCCGACCTGAATTCCGGTATACCCGCGTATGTACAAACGAAGCAAAAAAGTCTAGTGACCGACGGCTTTTTCAAAAAAGATATTATAGCAACCGACTACAATTCGTATGCCATCGTATGTACGCGGGAGAGCGGAGAACCGTAAGTCAAGAACAAAATATTTTACAGATTATGGAATGAAGTTTTACCTATCAGACATGCTCGTTCATTTGTCACTTGGGTCCTCAAGCACACGTCACAAAAGTTGATTATCAAAGTGATTAATTTTCGGAAAGTTTTGTCTGATGAGTGTTAGAGGATAAGTTTGCAACGAATATCAGATAAATATATATATCTGGACAACGTTAAATCATATTTAATGATATAATAGTCAGACGATGATCCTGAGAGAATGAACTATAAACTTTTCACGTGAATAATTAATAAAAAAAGGTTTATCGATGCGAGTAACCGATGTTTTTTAAAACCTTATCCAAGTCTTAAATTCTCGATTTTTACTAGTTTTTCTCTGACGATTCGCACTTAAAAAAAAATTACTTTGGCCCAAAATATTATTTTTTGAAAATCATTAAACGCCTGTTTGGCGGTTACCTTAAACGCTTCCGAATCGTTTGGCTTCTTACCGTTCAATTGTCCATCACACAATTATTCCAACACCATTTTTTTAACACATTCCAGAACCATCCTAATCTTAACCAGGGATCAACACCCTACGAGAGAGGTTCTCAGCAAGGCTCGCGATATTGTCAAGACGAAGAACATTGGCGGCCTCGAGCTATTCAATCTAAAACAATCGGACTGCAAACTCACTGTTAGTGAGAAAAATTGAGTCACTCATAGTAACATTTTGACTCGTATTGAAAAATCACAATTGTCTGTAATATCATTCAATTAGACAATAGATACACAACCGCCAAAAGTATCGGACAACTTTTCGCGCACTGTGTCAAACAGCAGCCGCGACTGAAAAATGGTTGCGCCCCGACTAATAAAGCTACCAATTTTTTACAAAAACTGTTAGAAAGCTCATTGAATTATTCATGCTTACCTTCTATGCTTCCCTAGTTACGCAGTTGTCGACGGTCATAACATTATGAATACACCAGAAGTGAGGTTATTTTCGGGTGAAAATAAATAACGTAAAAATTGGGAACGGCCGAAATAACTCGGAAACATGTATGAATTACAAAAATATATACGAACGATGAAGACCTGTGCTGCTTACTTCCTTTCCTTACTTACTTTCTTTCTTATTTCTTTTTTTTTTACTTACTTTATTTATTTTTTTTTTCCAATGTGTGGCTACGTACCACCAGGAAAGCACAGAAAAACATATAGAAAATTTCCATTGGTGTTGGCGGGAAACGTACGCGGGCCAGTGCCGCCAGACAGTGATGCCAGATTAGGGGAGGAAAGAATTTGGAGGGTACCCCTTCCACATCGTTTTTGGTACAACAGCGTGTTAGGAGAAGTAGCCGGCGCACGGCGCTCACAATTATGCCACGGCCAATCGCGTCCCTCGACGACCCAACCTCTTCTGACGTCGCGGCGGTGAATACGAATTTTCCAATAAAAATTCAGGATTATTATTTTTTTTTAATTTAGCCGAATTCGATGAGTCGGAATAAAATCGGTTAAATTGACAGGGCCTGGTAACTGGGTGTTAATAATTGTAAAATACGAAATACAAGTATGGATATGGATAAAAAAATTAAGGTTACTTAGGTTATTTCCGTCCTGCCGCGGGAACGAGGCAACATGGCCGACAAACATGAGCTGATTGGCGGCGTGTTGAAGAGATGCTATTGGCAGCGCATAGTTGCGACCGATGTATGATGCGCGGAGCTGACCGCCAGCGGCCGGCGTGGTCGGTAGAGGGGACAGCTGAAAACGGCCTTGGGATGGAATTCCATCCAGTCTGGCATCACTGCTCCGACTTGAATGGTGGACCAACTGTTGAAATTGGCCGTAGCGCGGCGCTGGCAGTACTTAAGGCCGACTTTGCTATCGATGCATAGGTGCAAAAACCTTCAAAAACAATTGCAACCGAGAAAAAAGAAATAAGATTTCTCACCATTCGTCAGGCCGTCCTCAGATTCGTGTAAAGCAAACAAACATAACCCTTGTATGTGACGCGCTGTCATTTTATACGTAAATTGGTTGGAGCAGTAAGTTGTGATTAATACAATTTTGGAGTATTCTACACTTAGAATTATATCGTTAGATTATTATTATTTTTTTTATACACAGAGTTTAATTAAATAATAATTAAACGGAATTAAATAATAGTTATTGTAGTTCGGAATGCTTTGGCCGTAGAGATCCTCACGGGTGACTTGAACTAGCCGGGGCGATGCGAGTACCTCATTGGTCGGTTCGCGCTCGACCGCCGCGACATCGATGCGTCCATATCTCGTCCCACCCTCACTAGTGGAGTTCGGCTCCTGTTCTCTAGTCTTCTTGCTACTGAGCCACTGGCCTCCTCCACGCCACTGCTTGGAACGAGCAACACTTATTGTTAGGAACGATATAGTATATAGGTATTAGAGTGGTTCTTATTCGGGTCATTTTTGAAATGTGATTGGAGAGTGGTGTGAATCAATGGCAAAAAAAATTGTTGAGCCTAGTTTGAACCTCTTAATCCAACTCCTTCACCGGACGAGTGAAGAAGACATAATGGCTTCTGCTTTCGTAAATTGTTTTTTCGTTCTTAAAAATGGAGGTTTGATACATTTCCAACGATTTTTTTCGCAAATTTCATCAATAGAAAAGCCTTTGTCGACCATCACTGCATCTCCTGATTCTAGTAAATTTGTTATCTCACACTGCTTGAATATTTTTGAATCAGATGCTCTGCCGCCATAAGGCTTACTCAAAAAAGAAATATTTCCCCCCGGCGTGACAGCGGTCATAAATTTTACAGCGCCATTGCCTTTATACTGCGAGTAAGTGATCATCTGGCAGCAAAGATGTTTCGGCTGCTGAAGAAATATTTCTGTGCAATCAATTACTGCTCTGACGTCCTCAAAACCCTCAAAACATTTTGGCATATTCTTAGATATCTCATCTTTCGAAAGCCAATGGATGGCGGATTTTAAACACTGCCCCAACAAAAGTACGATCGAATAAAAAATACGTTGACAATGTTTCGGTGAAATATGGAAAAGAATAGTTAAACTACTGTAGCTCCAAATCTGCTTCAATTTTACGTATGTCATGACTATTTTTTCGCGTAATGTCATCGTCACAAGGTTCAGCGTAGGGACAGTGCTGAGAGCCGACTCTGCAAGGTCGATGATCTGGTCTAATACTTCAAATGATTCGATGCCTGTCATTGTACTTAAACTACTATCAGTTTGCAAGTAGTCCATAAACTTCGGCAAGAGTTAGCCACTGTTTACTTGAACTCCACAATCTTCTACACTTGTAGGCGGTTCAGAACAATGAGAACATTGATTATTCAGTAATAAATCAACAGTTTGCTCTATATTATCTGTTCGAGTTAACATCGAAGAAAAATTTGAATTACTTGGGACCAATTCACTAGCATCCAACCGAAAGCAGACTGGTATGAGACTGGACGTAGCTGGCATTTCATTTTGAGATACTATCGAGTCTTTATTTCCTTCTCTGTCTTCTTTTTTTTCTTCTGATATTTCTTCAGCATCGAGCGTAATGATTGAATCATCCTTCTTCTTATTTCTCTCTGAATGCCTTTGCGATCGACTGCTCTGTAAAGGACCACATGTTCCACGGCTTTGCGAAACGCCTGGCAAATTGCACGAAGGGACTGCAGTAGCTTTCAAATATCGCTTCTGCGATGTATAATCTGGTAACACATATTTTAACAAAATATAAAGAAAATTATTCGTTATGAAATAGAGCGAATATATAGGGAAGGACCCCAGTAAATTTTGGGGTTATGCATTGTATTTGGAGGTTATTTATTGGCAAAATGTATATTAACATACCTGGGAGTATATAATCTGTTTTCTTGAAATGCAGAGGGCACACTTGGACGTTCTTGTTAGTGTTCTTCATTTTGAAAGCACTTCTCGATGCTTTTGCTTTATCGGAGCTTGTTACATTTCCAAAAATGTCTTTGCTGTACACGAACCTCTCACCAGTCCTCGGGACGGAGTGAAAACAAAGGTCCAAATCTTTTTGTGATTGACCATGGCGACGATTTACCCAACAATATCTTCTGGCACTCGTTTTTTTTTGGGGAGAACCTTGCACCCTCCAACGTTTTCATTTATTTTGAATAAATAAAAATTCATGCTCACTCACGAGTGTTGTGTATGTTTCAAGCGGACAAGAGAAAATGTTGCATCGGTGGATTACTTATAAAAACTGCTACCAGGTGCCGTGGCAAAAATGTCAGATCCCAATAGCTTTCCGGCAGATGCAGTTCCACATTTTCGCCTTCTTTTTTTTATATAGCTGCACACCATTCCTGGCCACTGGAACGCAATGAAGCGAGGCGGAAAGGGTAGAGTGACAGAATGAAGACATACATTCTTATGAGAAGTAATTGAGAAGCGGCAAGTACAAGCCAATACTTGCGCTGCATACTATCAATTGATTCTACGATCCAATCCATACAGATACGACGATATTTTCAACCGAAATACGCTTAGAAATATTCAAAATGCGTTTGCAACGACGTAAAGCGATTAGAAAAATTCAAATTCACCGATAGCTAACTTAAGACGTGGCTGGCGGTCTGCATCGTAAACCGCTGGCCGCTAATGAAACATGAGCGAAGCTTTTTTATCGGTTAACATTGGAAACAAAGTTCACATGTGAACTTATCAGTATGATAGACTATATGTTATCATCCGCAGCAAAAATGCAACGATATTTTTCAACTTGGATACGCGCAATAGAATACAATAGAATAGAATAGAATTCATAATGTGTTTTCCGAGACGTTTAGTCAACTGGAAAGATTCATATTTATCTATAGCTTGACCGTGGCTTGACCCATAGGACCTTGGACACTTGGACCGTGGATGCAGATCCCTGGCTGATCTCTCGTAAGTCGGTGGAGTTTAAAACTCCATGTTCACTGAACATCGATTCAGTAGCCGTTGATCTTCATCTGCAAAGACAACCAGCCAGTCCAGGCCCGTTGAAATCCCAATCCAGGCTTCGGTTGAAAATTCTCGTACATCGGTACTCGTGGCAATGATTTGCGCATTAGTGGCTATTTGCCTGTTTGGCAGGGCTGTGGCCCAAGTACCGACTTGGAATTGTTCCGATCATAGCGTAGAAAATTTCAATAAGGCCGCGGTAAGCTCACAAAAAAGTATCAGTAACTTAATATTTATTTCCTAAGACATTTCGAATTTGAAGCTCGTGAACATGTGGATTTTGCGATATTATCACTCTACTTTGTAGATACTTTATTATCTATTATTGAAGTGAACAATTTTTTTTTCAGTTCTTAGGAACGTGGTACAGAGTGGAACAATCTCAACAACCAACCAATATTGATTGCCAATCACTGACTTTCGTTGTTGAAAACGGTGTTGACTACATCAACTACGAATATCGGAACAGGTGAGAATAACGATCTACCGACAGTGCATTCCATCGAGAAAAAATCTTTCTTTTCACGCAATTGTGCATTTTTCAGGTTGCCCGATGGAAAATCGAATGAACCCAACTTAACGCCTGGTCAGTATGTTCCGTTGAAGGCAAAAGCTCAACTGAGCGATGGCTACATGGAAAGTGATATTACAGCAACCGATTACACTTCGTATGTCGTCGTATGCACGCGGGATAGCCGGGAACCGTAAGTCAGGATCGAGACATGTTAGAGGTTACGAAATGACATTCTAACTTCGAGACATGTATGATGAAGTGCCACTTGGGTCCTTAAGTACACGTCACCAAAGGTCAACATTGAAATGGTCCATTTTGTCATTGTTTTTATAAAGTGTTGGAGGATAGAATTGTTTTAAATATTGAGAAAAGGGGACGGTGGCGAGTCTGTTTTCTCTAGCTCGCCCCGGTCTCATCTCGGCCTCCAGTATCCGAACCAGTGATCTTAGGAAGCCAGGACTTGTCCTGAAATCAAGGCCATTCGATGCCCTCTCCACCGACCATTTCGGCCGTCGACGGCTCGGTCTCGCGCATGTACAGCGGCCGCAGTGAGGCGCAGCCAATAGCATCGCTCAAAAGATCTGCCAATCGGCTTGTTTTTCTGCTTATTACTACAGCTTACACTTCTAGTCCGCTAGCTCGTGCATGCACCCTATCCGATTATCCTTTTGGCGGTAGCTCGGAATGCGCGCAACTCCGATTCACACCAATATTTTAACTGTTTTTCCGACCCTCGGTACGAATGTATGCAAATTCATCATATATTTTTCTAAAGATCTTAAGCATAATTTATGAATTTGTTCAATTCAAACGTCGCGCCGTACGTGAAGGAAGATGGAGGATCAACAGGATCTACACCGGTCGACTTTCAAATCATAATTGACCCCTTGAGCCGAGTTGGCACTTTGGCGAGGTGGGTCGCTAGAACGGCACGAGATGAAACCGAGCCCAGTTGGGTCAGTGTCGAGTTAGCACTGTGCCGAGTCGCCACGAGCCGACTTGGCGAGGCCGAGATGGGACTGGGGGGTCAATTATGATTTGAAAGTCGACCGGTCGACTCGACTAGTCGGGTCGAGTCGACTCGTCGACTTTCACACGAAACGTTGTGAAAATCACACGATATTCTTCGCAATTTCTTCTATTTACCAACGATTTCTTTTATAATTATTCTATCTAGGGCGGCTTTTATGCCAAAAGTGACATTTCGCAACATTTCGTGTGAAAGTCGACCAGTTGAGTCGACCGGTCGAGTGTCAAGTCGGTCGGTCGAGTGTCGAGGCAACCGGTCGACTTTCAAATCATAAATGACCCTCGGGGCGAGCTGGAGAAAACAAACTTGCCACCGTCCCTGAGAAAAGACATGTATGTATATCGCATATGGGCAAGCTGAAACTATACTTATTGTTAGTATCTGCTCATGATTTTTGTTCTGCTGCGGCCGACACGTAGGGGTTGATAGGTGGAAAATGATCCTGAGAAGATCAACTTGTTCCTAAGAACCTTTCGCGTGAATTAAATTTCATTAAATTTTTGTTTCCAACTGTTTTTCGCAAGCTGTTGACTTACCCCTCGAAATCAATTATCTTGGCCCAAAATATTCTTATTAAAAAATCATTATATGCCTTTTTGGCAGTCGCCTTGAACGTTGTCGAATCGTTTGGGTTTCACCACTTAATGGCCCATCACATAATTATTCCGATACCACAATGCTTCATATTTTCCAGTCCCATAGCAATCTACAGCAGGGATCAACACCCCACGGAAACGGTTCTCACAAGGATTCGCGATATTCTCAAGGAGAAGAACATCGGTGGCGTCAAACATTTCAATCCAACCCCATCGGACTGCAAGCCGACTGTGCCCGTCAGTGGGACAAATTAAGTAACTCAGAATGATATTTCAACTTGTATTTTATAATCACAATTGTTTGTAGTAGCAACCAATTAAAATATAGATACGTCGCGGAAAGAAAAATTGTAATTCGAGTTTAATTCAGCGAGATCCACCTATTTGTTATTGTTTTTCGAAGCTTGCAACACTAACAATAATCATGAATAAATAATACGGACACTAATAATTGTGCGATCGGTGTGCCGCTTTGTTGGATCCACGAGCGTAGCAACATTTGTTGCGGCTATTAATTGGATGAACGACCGCTTAGTCGTCCACCGGCTTGCCGAACGACCGGTAACTAAAAGGCCACGTGTTCTAAAACCTCACTGTCTGGACTGAAGTAAGCTTCTTCCTTGCATACATCGTCATCAGAAGAATAAAAGGCCATCGGTATTTGCACGATTTTTGCGCAGTTTCCCCGTACAAACAGCGAATGTGGTACCGAATATCCGAGTCGGCTACGAACGCAGTAAAAAATAAGGTTAATATCGGGTGAAATAAAGAAGCGAAAATTAGAAAGGATCGAAAAAACTCGGAAGACTGTACGAATTGAATAAAAATATATATTTCGGAATGTCTACGAAATATTTAATAAACAAAACAGATTGAATTCCGATTCCAATTGTCGACGGTGTTCCATGAATTCATTTTTCCCTCGATGGCCTTATGCAAAGTTGATAAATTGTGGTTTCAAATCAATACAAAAAAGTTTGCAGATTACTCGATGGATATTAAGCACTCAACCAACGGCTATTTTTTTTCCTTGAATAACACAGGAAGACAGCTTCCATCATTAAAATGATAATATTTCTGCGAGTTTTGAAACTACGTCGACAATGCATAAAACCGTAGTCGGACTTTACGAATTTGATTTCAAGTTCCATCAATATCCATCAATTTTTTCGGTTTCATCTATAAAAATATTATAGTAGAAATGTTTATCCGATAGAAATTAGAATTGAATTCGGGAAGTAATGTATCATGCGAATCGCCGAGGGCGATGATATTTCTGATCCAGCAAGGACTTCAAGGTAAGTGACAAATGATGCATCTAACAGGTTTTCCGTAAAGTTTCACGATTGGCAGATACATGCTTCGATATGACACTCATGTGGCAAACCCGGAATCATGTGTATCCAATATCAAGATGATTCTCTAATTGTTTTCTCAAAATGTCAGTCGAGGAGATTGTGATGGATGATGAGAAGAGTCGAAGAGAACTGACGGTTGGTCCCGCTTGTCTGCATGCAGGCGTGACGGCCCTACGACGTAGTACTTAAATCCTATTAGTTTCTAAGTCACGTGGTCAAGAGGAACAGCGTTCTGAGAGGAGTTCTGTCCCTCATGAACGAAACGATTTTTTGTTCTTAACACGAGCGTGTGCGATGGCCAGGCTGCCACGTCACGCTGGGGCCAAGTTGCCACATCAGACCTTCCTCCGTGTTATCATTTCAAGGTTCATGAAGGGTTGCGGAAGGCTTAATCCCCAGCCTGAATCCAGACTTATTCAACCTTGACGCAGGCCTGAAGAAGGCCTGCCTCCATTGTGCATCCCCACCTGGGAGGAATACCCCACCTGGGGGTATACGCAATTATACCTATGTACACGTGTTGTACATTTTGCGCGTTCATTGCATGGATGTTGGGGGCCTTGCGCGGTCGATGTAATACCGTTTCGAAACAATGCCGATTCGGTGTCATGGACTGTCTGTAAGGCGCCCCGTCAAAACATTCGCGGTTGGACAAATATACCAACATTTTATGCCGACGGCACTTTAAACATTTAGCCCATCGAGCCGCGCCCATGAAGTCATCCGGAAATGGAAGAACAAACAAAAAGAAAAAATATGTCAGGATATGGAACAACTCATATAAAATTCAAAGACAGAGGGAAGTTTTCTTCTATCTATATAAGGACTACGAACTTATTCGGAAGTATGTCGTATTTCCGGGATTCCGTAGTAGACTAGAAACTCTCATGATATCGGTTCGTCGGTTGTAGATTGATGATTTAAAAACAAAAAAAATAATATTTTTAAGACTTCGTTTATTTGGACGCCCTTCACATCGATGGCATGGGAAGTGTAGTCGGTTGCAATTATATCTTTTCTGAAAGAGATTTTCACTAGAAGTACTTCAACACTTGCACCTTCTTTTTTCGATATAGCTCCTTGTGACGCGGGGTGGTAAGATATTTCTTCTCCAGGTGACCACCTACCTATGTATGCCAGAGCGCAGCGTAGCCTCATTAGTATTACCATAATCCATCAACCCTTAGACACTATGACGCCACGTAATGTCAACAGACTGCGGATGTAACACTCGCGTTTAAGAAGATAAATAAACGCTTATTACGATAAAGTGTATTGCGAGCCTATTCGATAAGGCGATTTTACTGTTCTTTTTGCTTAAATCGTACGAAGGAATTTCTCCGTAACACTACTCAACATTCCTCGTCACTGAAATCCAATAAAGTGAGGAAGAAACGGAAGACTGACAGAATGAAAACATTAATTTTTATAAAAAGCAATTGAAAAGCGGCCGTTACACGACAGTACTTGTGCTGCTTATTTCCAATTGATGCTATGACCAATCAACACAGATATGACGAGATTTTTACCAAATGCTCTTAATGATATTCATAACGCGTTTGTAACGACGTAAAGCGACTGAAAAAATTTTAATCCACCGATAGCTAACTTAAGACGTGGCTGTCGGTCTGCATCTTAAAACGCTGGTCGCTAACGAGACATGAGCGAAGCCGTTTCATCGGAAAACATTGGAAACAAAGTTTACATATGGACTTATCAGTGTGAGATACTAGATGTTATCATCTGCAGCAAAATGCAACGATATTTTTAAACCCGGATACGCGCAATAGAATTCATAATGTATTTTGCGCGACGTTAAGTCAACTGGAAAGATTCATATTAATCGATAGCTTGACCGTGGCTTGACCTATAGCTTGACACTTGAACCGTGAGTGTGAATGCAGATTGCAGATCCCTGGCTAATCTCTCGGAAGTCGGTGTAGTTAAGAACTCTATGGCCACTAAAAATCGAATCAGTAGAGTTCGATCTTCATACGGAAAGACAACCGGCCAGTCCAGACGCGTTTCTTCGGTTGAAAATTCTTTTACATCGGTACTCGTGGCAATGATTTACGCATACGTGGCTATTTGCCTGTTTGGCGGGGCTCTGGCTAAAATGCAGACTTGGGAATGTTCCGAACTCAACCGAATAGAAAATTTCGATAAAACCAGGGTAAGCTTGCGAAAAATTATCAGTACAATCACATTTATTTTCTAAAATATTTCGTCGATTTTGAAGCTCGTGAAAATATGGATTTAGCGATATTATCACTCTACTTCGTGGATAATTTATTATCTATTTTAGAAGTTAAAAAATTCTTTCTCAGTTCTTGGGAACGTGGTACGGAGTGGCGGAATCTAAGCAAAACAACGATATCGATTGTCCATTAGTGACTTTCGTTGTTGAAAACGGTGTTGACTGGAGCTACTTTGAACATCGGAAACGGTGAGAATGACGATCTACCAACATTGCATTCGGTTAGAAAGAAATCTTTATTTTCACGTAATCATGGATTTTTCAGATTACCCATTGACACATCCGATAACGCTGATGTAGCGTCTGGCGTATCTCAGTATACTTTGGAGAAGGGCAAAGCTGAATTGAACGATGGAGCTATGGAAAGAGGAATTATAGCAACTGACTACACTTCGTATGCTATTATATGCTCACGGGATCACGGAAAACCGTAAGTCTCGATGAAAAAATGTTAATGGAATTGAATTTTAACTCCGAGGAATGTACGATGATGTGCCGCTTCGATTCTTAAATGGACGTCATCCAAACCGCAGCATTAAAATTATTCGTTTTTAATCGTTTTTGCTAGTCGTTCGAGGATAAGCTTTTGACGAACGACGATAAAAAGATATATGCAGGATGCTCCAGAATTCGCGCACGTGAGATATATCAGCGGGTTCTACGTGCCATTCTAAGGGATACGTACGTCCTCAGTTTTTTCCCGATCACGCTTAGATTCAGAGATATACGGCTTGAAAGATGCGAGATGAGAACCAATCAGGGGTGAGATATACAAGTTGAGTTGATTATCGTTATATTCGAACTGTCACCGCGCCTGCAGTGCAATAAAAAAGCATCGTTGTCACTTTGAACGTTTTGTTCGCTCCCGGAAAGAAGAAATAAATGAATCAATATTATTTGTGGTTGGTTCGATTGATTTACAATCGACCGAACCTACCTCTGTTGAAAGTGGCGACGATGCTCTTTTATTGCGCTACAGCCGCGGCGACAGTTAGAATATAACAATGATCAACTCTTGTATATCTCGACCCCTAATTGGTTCTCATGTCGCATCTTCCCAGCCCTACATCTGTCAAACTAAGCGTTATTAGAAAAAAACTAAAGATGTACGTATTTATTAGAATTTCACGTCGAATCTGCTGGTATATCTCACGTACGCGAATTCTGGGGCATCCTGTATCTCGACAAGTTGAAACTATACTTAGTAGCTGATTTTCAAACGAAAAGGTTTATCATCCCGAGTAACCAATCATTTTTTTTTAAACTCATCGAGATCTTAAATTTTCGTTTTTAACCGTTTTTTGCAAATTTAGTCGACTGGCACGAAAATGAATTATTTAGGCCCAGAATATTACTATTAAAATATTATAACATGCTTGCTTGTCAGTCGCCTTGAACGCTGTCGAATCGTTTGACCTCATATTATTCGATAGTCCATCACATAATTACTCTGTTATCATGATTTGATACACTTTTCAGAACCGAAATAATCATAACCAGAGATCAACACCCTACGGATGAGGTTCTCGCGAAGGTTCGCGATATACTCAAGGAGAAGAATATCGGCGGCGATAAACTATTCAATGTGAACCAATCGGGTTGCGAAACGAATGTGACTGCCAGTGAGAAAAATTAAGTCACTTAGGGTTCATTCCATCAGTCAATTGGAATATACTTCGCGAAAAATAAAATTGTAATTCGAGTTTAATCCAGGGAGAATTAGCTTTTTGTGAATGTTTTTCGGAGCTTGATATACTGAAAATAATGATAATGATAACGGAAACAAACACGGATTCTGATGGTTGGGCGACCGGTGTATGGCTTGGTCGGACCCATGAGCTCAGCATCAATTGTTGCGACTATTACTACTTGCATGGGAGACCGTTTCGACGTAGACCAGCCAGCGCAACGACCGATCGCCCGATTTTCTAGGTTATTTAGGTTCTTACTGAAGTAAGTTACTTCCGTGCATACATCGGGATCAGACAAATGGAAGCACGGCCTTACTGGCACGGTTCTTTCGCAGTTTCTTCGTGGCAGAGCCGAAAGCGGTACGAAGTTACCGTGTCTGCTACGAATGGAGTAGAATTAACGTTCATTTTCACCACTATCGGGTGGAAATAGAAAAGTGCAAATTAGAATGGATCGAAATTACACGACCAAATGTACAAATTAGAAAAAAAAAATACCCAAGAATGTGTACGAAGTATTTAATAAATAATACAGAGATGGTCCCAATCATGATTCTTCACGTCATTACGTGAATACATCATCCACAGGATTAACAACCGTTTATAGCGACTGAATGGTCAGGCATTAGATACGGTCACGTGTTGTACAATTAGAACTGGATCGGCGTGTTATATAATGCTGATTGACAAATCCTACCATATATTTCGAACTCATCTAGAACTTCAAAGTGATTGATGAATAATACATAAAACAATGTTTGCACACAAAAGACGAAGATGCGTCGATATGGCACTCATGTGCCGAGCCAGAAGCCATTCCTGCATTCAATTCTACGACGATCTTTCGATCGTTTTCGTAATATGTCAGTAGATGAGTTATTGACGAATTTTGCGGAGAGAAGAAGAGAATTGACGTTTGGTTCGGCTTATTTCTATGCGGGCGTGACGGCCCTACGACGATTCCGAATTCTACTATTTTTTAAGGTACACGTAAAGGTTAAAAGGCGCAAGCATTCTAGAGTTTTGTCCCACATGAGTAAATTAATTATTCGTCGTTGATTTCTTTACCATATTTTCGAAGCGAGCGTGCACGATCGTGTCAAATGACTAGGCAGCGGGAGATATATCGAAACAAAAAAAAGGACGCCTAATTTGCCTCTGATTTTTTACAACCACCACGCGCGTGGCTGCGAGACGAGAAATACTCCACGTGAGCTCGTAGGTAGCCTTGTAAACCCGGCACGATCATCCTCCAGAAGATAATTGGGTACTTTTCCCGGATGAGTTGGCCCGGGACGCGAATTCTCAGAGTATGTTATGAAATGAGTGAATTTGACGGATATTGATAATAACAATATGTATACTACGCGATGAACATTATTGCATCACTCAGGATGCAACAATACCCATGAACTTTTCACGTGGATAATGGGAAAAAAAAATTGAAACACAAACGGAAAAATGAAAGAAAACCAAAAACAGGTGTCAAATTTTTCGACCGATTCGACAATTGTGCGAAGTTTTATCAGACTCAAAGGTTGACTCGAGTCAGCTTTTTGAGTTGAGCCCTTTGAGTCGACGCGAAGATCTTCGCGTCAATTCTTTGTAGAAGAAAAATCCGTCTATATATATCAATAAACGCTGCTGTACTTAGATATATAAGTTTCCGTTTTCTCAATGATGATTTCGTACTTCAAGGTTTCAATTGCTTCTACTGTTCGAAACGGTTGATCTATAAGTGATATTTCGAAACCTGCATCTTTGTGTCCTCTGAACTTTCTACCTCTTCAATCTCGCATTCCCACCGTTGCAAATATTGGCTTCGATTTATCGTACTCTTCGGGTACATCCTACTTTTGTTACAAGCATTTGGAATTATTTCCGCTTTAGAATTGATACGTTCTAACCTGCTCGGACGTAGGCGTTGCCCTTATCGTGTCCGGTCGTGCCCTCGGCAGTCGGAACATTGCGTTCTCGAAGTTTTGAACCCTCGACACTTTCAACATTCGGAACATTCGAATCTGGCTTCGCTGACAGAGCCGGTCGTATTTACAAAATAAGATCGAATTCGAATGCCGCGACGAATCAGCTAACCGATATTTTCCGCAAACACTGATTGTAGAAAAATACGGTAATTTTTTCGACTGGACGTGGATGATGCCATTAAATATAATTGAGGAAATGTGAAATCCGTAAATCGTGGTCGGTTCAGAATTGGTTTTTCGCAATAAAAGCAATTGAAATTTCATTGAAATTTTTTTTTTCAACGGCCTTGAATCATGGTAAAAATGGTTTCCGCGCCCATGATCCACATACAAAGTTGCTCGAAAACTCTCCCAGAATCACATATTTTCATTGCAGAGAAATCGGTGTGACGTCCACTTTCTGCATAATTACCAAAAATACGCCAGGGTTCTGCGATACAAATCCAAAGCTACGTCGAGCTTATCGATCGTTAAATATGTATAGTTCCAGTTGATTAACGTCGTTCAAAACACATTATGAATGTTATAGAGCTTAGCCGAGTTCAAGGATATCATGGATATTCCGTTCGTCATGCAGACATCTATTATACATTACTGATAAGATCATATGTCATCTTTGCTTCCAACGTTTCTTCGTTATGCAAACCGATTGCTGCGTCAGCCATCGGTAAATTTTATTTTTCTAATCGATTCACATCGTTGGAAATACATTATTGATATGACCACGCGTGTTTCGGTTGAGAATATGGTCGTATCTTTGATAATTAGTTGGCAAACAAATTTAAAACATTGAGCGCGAGTATCGTTATGTACCTGTTACTTCTTAGTTATTTATCGTAAGAATGTATGTACTAATTGTATCACCCTATAACCTCTCCTGTGCTATGTTATCAATGTCTGCCGACCAGGAATAGCGAGTTTCAATTTTTAAGTCAGCACGGTGTGAATTCAAATGCAAAAATGGATGACGACCGCTGAACTCAGCAAGTATATAATACGCACGTATATCATATAATTAGATACGAGCTCAAGGGTAAAAGACGTATCAAAAACATAATTAGTAAAAATACGGTCTATGCCCATCTATTTTCAATCTTAATAAGGTCGATGGAATTCAAAATAGTTTTGAAATGACATAGATTGACTGGGGCGGCTATATTTCCTAATAGCTCATTCGAGACGTGTCCGTCGGTCTGCATCGTAGAATGCCGGCCGATAATCAAAAATGAATGGAACCTTTTTATCGAAAAACGTTCAAAGCAACGTTAAAATATGGTGGTATAATGGATGTTTCCCTCTCCAACAATAATTCGACAGTATTTTTCAAAACATATATGCTCGATAGAATTCTTAATGTGTTTAGAACGACGTTGGTGAACTCCATATATATATATATTCACCGATAGTTGACTTAAAACGTGGATGTCGATTTGTATGGCATAACCCTGGATGGTCTTTCGGCAGTCGGTATATATAAAAAACCCAGGCCGATTAGACATCGAATCAGTACCGTTTGATCTCTATCCATAGAGACAACCAGTTTCTTCGGCTGAAAATCTTTTTACACCGGTATCTACTCGTCGTAATGATTTACGCATTCCTGGCGATTTGCCTATTTGGCATGGCAATGGCTCAAATACCGCGACGGACTTGTCCCGATGTTAGCCGCATGGACAATTTTGACAGGAGTAGGGTAAGCTAACAGATAATCATTGTTACCCTTGAATTTCATTTTCTAAAATATTCCGTCGAATTTTTAACTCGTGAAAATGAACGTTTAACGAATTCATCACTTCATTGGGTAGATAATCAATCAATTTGTTTAGAAATAAGGGAAATATTTCCTTTATATTTGGATGGGGTTTTGGTGATGGACGACCTCGTAAACTTTGTTTTGACTTTAACGTTTCGCCCCTCTGGTTCGGGGCCGTTCCGTAATTGGTTTTTAATTTGGACATAGGCATTCTGACCTCAACATGGTTAGCTGGCTCTGGACAGTTTTAATAGTTTTGACAGCAAGACATTTGACACACGGGTGAATGGACTAAGTAATGTGGCTCGTAGCTTAGGTAATTCCATAATAGTTAGGTGAAACAAATTATAAATCATTGTATGTAACTGTAAATTAATTGTGTATAAAACTGTAAACACTAGAAAGAAGGGAATAAAGTGTTGTTCCGAGAAGGCGCCAAACCAGAGGGGCGAAATGTTAATATCAAAATAAAGTTTACGAGGTCGTCCATCGCCAAAACCCTATCCAAATATAATTAACCCGGCCAAAGCAAAACAACCAAAAAAAAACATTTCCTTTAGTTTCTGGGAATGTGGTACCGCGCGAAAGTTGATGAGATGTATTCCGATGTCGACTGCTCCTCGGACAATTACATTGTTGAAAATGGTATTCTATACGACAATGCCGAATATCGAATGCGGTAAGGACAATAATCTGCCTACATTTCATCAGCTTGGAAAGAAATAACGTGTCTTCATATGTATAATCATCGACTTTGCAGATTCCCAAGTAGAATGTTTACATACTTTGGTATAGCTCCGCCAGATTTTGTGAAGAACAAAGTGCTTCTGTCGAATGATCATTTCGGAGAAAAGCTGATAACAACCGACTACACCACGTATGCCGTCTTCTATGTGTGCGATGCACATCAGGGATTGTAAGTCGGATCCAAAAACTGTCTTTTGGAAGGTTTTGGAATGAAAATATATCATTGATACACGTACTACGAACTGTCACTTGTGTGTTAAAGTACCAGCCACACGAGCTCAAAATCGAGAAGTTTAATTTCTGGAGCATTTTTTCTAACTGTCAGTGGATAAGTTCGTGAAGAATGCTGAAAACGATTCATCATTAAAACTCGCTTATTTCTCAAGATATTCGCTGTTCACTTTTGTTCTCGCTTTTTGCGAGATTACATTGACTCACGCTTAAGAAATTAATTATTCCAACCCGTAATATTGTTACTTCGAAATTGTTATCAGCGTGTTTGACCATTGCCTTGAAAACTGTTGGATATGTCAGCTTCTTACTGTTGGCGAGTCCGTCACATAATTACTCCGATATCATGTGTCTCAATGACTTTTCAGGGACTATATACAGATCGCGACGAGGGATCGACACCCTACGAAAGAACTCCTCGGAAAGGCCCTCGATATTCTTGAAAAAGAGGTCGGCAACGTCACCTTATTCGATGTAAATCAATCGAACTGCGAATCCACTACGCCCAGAAGTAACTGAGAAAATTGGTTGTCCGAAAGTGTGCATCTTTCGGTGACGATTGGTGAACGGAGGGCCAGTTGTTCTGAGGTCTTGGTGTCTGCACTGAAGTAACTGACGCCCGTGCGTACACCGAGAAATCAGAGGACTTCAGGGCCGTCTGTATTGGCATCAGTTTTGTGCAATTTCTCCGTGTGCACAGCAAATGCCGTGAAGAGTATCCAAGTCGGCTACGAATGCACTTGGTCTAAGGTTACTATTTTACAGGGGAAAAGGGAAAAGTGGCAGTTGGGAGGGTTAAAAAAAAATCGAAGGACCCACGAATTAGTTACAATTGCATATATTGACGAATGACAATGAAGTACTCAATAAACAATAGAGAAATAATCTTGATCACAATCGTCAACAGTGTTTCATGAATTGATTATGGAAAAGTTACAACCGTACTCGGCGACTAATTGTACAGCCGTTAGATGCGGACGCTTGGGATTTCTCGGCGTTGGGCTCGCTACTATATTTCTAAAGCAAGCGTGCACGATCGTTTCAAATGACTAGAAAGCGAAAAGCTCCATAGAACGAACGGAAGGACGTTGAATTTTCCACCGATTATTTTTTACTACCTGCTACGCTTGCCAAATTTTTACGGAAGGAAACAATTGACGCGTGTCTGAGGTTGCCGAATTGCTCGGGGCGCAGATCCAGGACGTGATCATGCATGCACGGAGAAAAAGACGCGATTTCTTGTGATTTAACAAACAACGAATGATAATTCGCAGAGGACAAGGGATGTTAACTGTGGTGACAAGTTTCATTGCATCCAAAACTCAGTGTTTTCATTAATTAAAAAAAATATATATTAATCTAAAATAAATCAGAGCAGTACTTGGCGAGTTTTTTTCAAGTCAAGACAGATATTTTATTATAAAATAGTGATGTAAACATATAACTATGTAGTTTGCATTGTAACTCGCCAAGTACTGCTCTGATTTTTTTAGATTCAAATTTATACATTTTTAACCTTCAGGTTTCAAGAGGAATAAATCGATTGGAGCGATCTACATTTACTATTAGCTGACTTGAGACGTGACTGTCAGTCTCCGTCGCAGAACGTCGATAATTAAAAATGAGCGAAATCTTTCTATCGAAAAACATTCAAAGCAAAGTTGACACATGGTCTTATCGGTGTGGTATAGATAATAGATGTTTTCGTCCTCAGCGCAAACTCGATATTTCTAATTCCCGATACGTGCAATAGATCTTGCGATGTGTTTTGAACGACGTTAGTTAACTGGAAAAATACATATTGACAGAAACGAGGCTGTCGATGTTGATCGGGATAACCTGAGACCCACTAAACATCGAATCAGCAGAGTTTGACCTTCATCTGTAAAGACAACCAGTTTTTTCGACTGAAAATCGTTGTACATCAGTACTTGTCGTAATGATTTTCGTATTCGTGGCTATTTGCCGGTTTGGCACAACTCTGGCAAAAGACCCATAGAACTTTCAAAGTCGGATCGGATTTGTGTTTCATCTCTTTTAATACATGTAGATCATTCGAGAGTATTTCGTACTTTTGGACGGATTTTACAGCAACCGATAAAGCATATCCTCGAGAATCAGAGAACCTCTGTATTTTGTAGGAAAGAATAAAACCCTTCAGGTACAAACTTGATTTGAAGGTAGAGAGTTAAAATCGTCAAGTCACTCAGTTTTTATTAATTAGAGCTAATTTGGTGCGGTTGAAAGTTTATTCTGAAAATTCAGTATGGTTCACTTAAAGAAAGATTATTCTGAAATATTCAGTTTAATTTTGTGCGAATAGTCGTTTCCTATTTTCAACTTTTGATTCCCCGAATTGAGTGATCTACGAATTAAATTTTAAACCCTCCGGTCAAAAACTCGTATCAGGTCCGCTAACGAAGCTTCTTCGCTTGGTGGAATAAAATTGACAAACACTAACTGCCGAAATACAAGCCGGGGATCAACGATACAGAACGACAGCGAGGTCAAACTTATCTATCGACAAATATGTATTTTTCCAATTGACTAACGTCGTTCAAAACAAATTATGAATGCTATCGTGTCGAAGAGGATTCAAGGATTTCATATAATTTTGGCCAGTCATGCGGACATAATATGACTATCATACAACACTGATAAGATCATATGTCAACTTTGCTTCGAACGATTTTTTGCTATGTAAACCGACTGCCACATCTCAATTCAGCTACAGGTAAATTTGAATTTTTCTGGTCCATTTACGTCGTCGAAATCATATTATGAGGATCATCAAGCGTTCTTCGGTTAAATATTTCATTGTAGTGAGGTATAATAGATGTTTTGATCCTCATCAAGAATTCGACGATATTTGAGAATCCAGATACGCGCAGTAGAATTTTGAATGTGTTTTTGAACGACGTCAGTCGACTCCAAAAATACATATTTACCGATAGCTAACTCAAAACGAGGCCGTTGATGTCAATCGCATAACCCTGGCTGGTCGGTTGATAGTCGGTGTAGGTATATAAAAACCCTAAGCTCGTCAAACATCGAATCAGTGAAGTTTGATCTTTATTCGTAAAGACTACCAGTTTTTTCGGCTTAAAATCGTTGTACATCAGTACTCGTCGTAATGATTTCCGCATTCGTGGTTATTTGCCTTTTCGGCACGGCTCTGGCTCAAATACCGGAACCGCGGGATTGTCCTGATGTTGGCCGCATAGAAAATTTCAATAATACTAGGGTAAGCTTATTATCAATAATACTTTCGAATCTTATTACTAAAAATATTGTGACAAATTTGAAGCTCGCGCGAATATACGTTATGCCAATTTATAACTTTGCTCTGTAGATAATCAATCGATCAGCTTAGAAATAAGAAACATCTTTGTTTTAGTTCATGGGAAAGTGGTACAGTGCGAAATCTGACGAGTTGCGTCGCGATATCAGCTGCTCATCTGTCAATTTCGTTTTTGAAAATGGTGTTCTGTACAACAACATCGAATACCGTATGCGGTGAGAATAATGATCTCTCAACATCTTATTCGTTTAGAAAAAAGAAAAGAGTGTCATCATATAATTATAAATTTTGCAGATTACGCTTGAAAAAAACCAAAGTTTTCACGCTAGGTCCACCAGTTCAAATGAAAGATAAAGTGCGTGAGATGGAAAACCATCTCGGGGATAACATAATTGCAACCGACTACACTTCGTACGCTATCAGTTACGCGTGCGATGGGCTGGGAGCGTAAGTCAAAATCGAATTATGTCACGGGTTTAGGAATCAAAATTTGATCATTGAGACATTTGATTTGATCTGACAATTGTGTTGTAAAACACGCAGACTACATTTTAAGATGCTCAATCGTTTTTTAAATATGTTACAGTATAGTACGCTGTAAGAATTAACTTTTTCAACCTGAAATATTATTATTAAAAATTGATTCGACAGTCCATCACATAATCACTCCCATATCACGTATTTCAATGACTTTTCAGAGACATGATATCAATTAAAACAAGGGAACGCCACCCTTCGGAAGAAGTTCTCAGAAAGGCTCTCAACATTCTTAAGGAGAAAGTTGGCGACGTCATATTGTACGATGACGATCAATCAAATTGCGAAACGACCACCCCAAGAAGGATCTAAGAAAATAAAGCCACGCTGGATAACATTTTAATTCGTTCCGCGCGTTAACAATTGTTATTGCAAAAAAGACAACTGTAATCAAAATGGATTCCGGCGAAAACTTGTTTCTTATGATTGTTTCTTCAAGCTTAAAATAATATTAAATAAAGTATACTATCATTGGTTGTTGAGCGGACGACGTGCATCTTTTTGTTGGAGCCACGAGTTGAGCAACATTTAATGCCTCCATCACTTGCATCGGTGATCGCTTAGCCGTGTGACGGTGGGCGCAATGATTCACATCATGGCAAAGGTAGCTGCGAACGCACTACAAGTAATTCTGCCATAGGGTGAGAATTGGGAAGTGGAAATCAGGAAGAGTCGAAAGAGAATCGAAAGGATGTGCGGGAAGAAAAAAAAATGTATTTGAGGATTTCAATAAAATATTAAATAAACAATACAGATATAATTTCAATCAAATTTGTATGCAGGATTCAATAAAATAGTTATGAAATAAATAATGAAAACAATTCTTTAAGTTTTTAGTATTTCGTTTATTGCACTCAGATTCGAACCCCGACTACCTATATTTGCAAAGAAATTCGGTTTTGAGTGGAGAAATAATTTCTCCCCATGGTAATCAAAGGCGAAATCTATATGATCGATAGAAATGAATTATAGAATTGAAAAAAATTAAAATAAGTATTTTTTTTTTTCGCCGTTCTCAATAATTCAATTGTTCATGATAACTGTTTCGCACGCGCCGCATAATTATTAACATCTTCATCGTATGGGACGCACAAAAACGAGAAAAAAACGTGGTTTCAAACTTTATCTCTAGCCGTTGCTGAGATACATCGATTTGTTTTTCCGGTGAACGTGTTAAGAAGCTATAACTTCCGAACGAAGCCGATGCCCAAGTTCGCTGATGTGTCAACATTTCCGTTCTTGATCAGGCAATTCAGGAAAGAAAAATAAAGAAAATCAAATTAGCATTTTTCGTTCCATGTAGCTTTTAGTTTTCGATTATTAATAAATAATTGTTACATCAGTGTGACATAATGATGAATATTCGCATCGTGCAAAGGATTGAAAAACGGAGAAGAAACCCATGTTCTTTTCATTTTATTACTTATCGCTGCTGCGTTATATCGATTTGAGAACCAAATACGGTTAATAGTTGACCAACCTCATTTGACTGTATCTGAATGGCGAGCTTTCCTCTAGGGGGTGGAGTGACGTCCTTGCTAGGACGTCTCCCCGCTGGAGAAGTCCAACTCCTTCTGGAGCGCGTCCCCAGGTGGCGAATAGGGGAGGTCCTCACCGGCAGCTTCGACTCGGTTGAAGCAACCGGTGGTCTGGAGTGGAATAAAATAGCCCCGCGGACCAAACGTTTCGCGTATGGAAGGATACCCTAATTAAAAAACCTAGGGGAAGGATCCCCTGAATATAAGCCAAGCATGAGTAATGTCAACGTAAAGAAGAAGTCTACAGTGCAGAGGAGAGACACCTCAGTACCGGTCCAGGTCAGCTGTGTTAAAGCAGGCAGCGCTGGATCGTCATTCATCGACTCCGAGGCAAACAAGGTGAGTTGCGCACTTCAACGCCGTGAATCCCACTTTCCTATGAAGGGCAACCCCATGGAATCTCGGGAAGGCAAGAACGTGCGAGACACACCATGCAAATCAGTAGGGAACCGCACGGCAAGAACTACCGGCACAATAAGAACTTTTTTAACGACGGCCCAGTCCCAGTTCCCTGAACTGACGGATCCCGTGTAATCCATGGAGATCAACCCGTATGCTAGGAGGGACTCGATCCTCCGTTCACCACCGAGAGAAAGAGCACATTCGTGTCCAGGTGCCAGCGAGTCCGGACAGGAGAATGCCAGCCATACGTTGGGGACACCAGTCGCCATTTCGAAACCTAGCAAAAAGAAAAGGACGGAATCAGCCCCAAAGACGATGCCAGAAGCACATAGGGACAAGGTCACAGCTGACCTCTTCATGATACAGGAAGTCATTGAAAAAATTATTTATCATGTTGAGCAGCTGGAGGAAACAATGTCTGACTCTTACAACAGCGAGCGTGACATCAGGGGCCTCTCCACCAAGCTAAGCTTCCAAGTCAAACAGCTTTATGCTTACGACTGGAAAGTATGCCTGGAAACTGCCAGACGGGCACTCACCCAGCCGAACGGCCTAAAGGAGAAAACTCAAGAGCTTGAGAATCCACTCAAGAGCATCGAGGAGGAGCACGTTGGGGGACTGAGGGATCTAGCGCTTTATACCACCTGTGAAAACTATCCGATCCAAAGGAGAATTGAGAAAAAGCGAAAGGGACTAACGAGAAATGGAACACTACAAGCATATGGGACCATTACCGAGGAGGACTGGAAAGACGGCACCTTCGGGCGAGCAGGAACCTACGACGGACCGATCTGGGAGGCGGACGCTAACATGGTCATTCTGCTTCCATGCAACAAAAGCATATTATCGAATGACGAATCAATAGCAAAATCAATCGCTAGATTTGGTGGAAACGAAGGTCTTCTAGCGCAAAAACGTAGCAGCGGGGAGTTGGCGAGCATGAGGCAGACCCTCATCTTCCCCGATGCAAATGGGGCACGGATAGATAGAGATGTACTTTACCCGATTATCTCTGAAGGATCGACAAAAAGTCTCGACGACGTAAGCCCTGAAGATATGTTCAGCGTAATTAAAAAAATCGATCACTGTTATGCACGTTAATGCAAGTTCGAGCACCGGTGTGATCTGCTTAGTTATGGAGGAGAGGTGGTTTTTCTAGTCAGTAAGAGTCTGGCACTAACCACTGACATCTAGGTGTCCGATGCAGGATTTTGACTTTCCTTGAAAGAGCAAGTCAAAGAGTATCAACAGCATCAATAACGGGAAAATCGATTTGTTTATCCTAAGGCGCCTTTTCCTGCCAAACGTCACATGAAAATATCAGGATGGAACGACCCATGTAACATTTAAAGTCGGATCGGATTTGTGTTTCATCTCGTTTAGTACATCGAAATCATTCAGGAGTATGACGTACTTCAACGCGTTGACCGCCGTTTCAGCCGTATTCGGTGACGTCAAAAATCCGGATTAGGCCGCGTCACCCGTACTTGGGTGACGTTTATTTGCGTGCACACACGCGTAGCCTGACGGAGATTTTCTTACAAAGTAGCATGGCAGTTAACGTGTTAAGACAGATTTTGCAGCAGCCGATAAAGCATATCGTCGACAACGAGAGAACCTCTGTATTTTGAAGGAAAAAACAAACAAAATTGTCAAGTCATTTATTTCTAGTTATTTTGAGCCAATCTGGGGAACTAGTGCGGTTGAAAGTTGTTCCAATCGCCATATGAAGATCATTCTGAAGTATTCGGTTTATTTTTAACTCTCGACTGCCCACCGGGCAAACGACGGGTGTTATGAGTTTCGTCGATTCAACGTGAAAAATTCCGCTGAAGTGTATGGCGAAATGGCTGATTCCCTTCTGACAGATTTCGGCACATCGATTCTGTAGATCGCAGAGACCGTTATAGGATGATAATATATATGATCGGATGCAAACTAGTAGAGATTTTTAATCTCCAAAAATATCGAACCCATTTAAAAGAGGGACGTGACGCGTTCGACCAATCGCGAGGGTTTCTGTCACTTGCCAGGGACAGAAACGTCAAATGATTCAGGGTATGAGAAAATATATAAAATGTATAATAAAATACGTAATTCAAGACAAAACATACACGAGTGTATTTCGAGTGATTGAATTTCACAGGTTGTAAAAAATAAATCTAAAAAAAACCTAAGATTTATTTTGTACAATTTCTGAATTTCAATCAATATAAAATTAACACTGCGAAAAAATCTTATCGATGAGGTTCATCGAGTCCACAATTTTTATCATTACTTAGATTGAAAGAACCGATATCGTTGTGAAAAATAAAAATATTTCTGAAAATAGTTGTTCGATAATTAAAATGCTCGTTGACATGACTCTCGTCTAATTGCTGTTTCCAGAATTCAACGGTTGTGGTTACCTCTCCAAATCGCAGCGAAAAACAGGTATGTTGAGTTAATGTTTATGTATAACCGCTGGGTTCAAATAATTTCCAAGTGAATACTGTGAGACATCATATCGATGAGGTTTATTGAGTTTTCATAGATTAAAATCGTTATTCGATAATTAATTCACATTCTTGTACAACCGCTGAGTTCCAATCAATTCAAAATTAACGTTGTCAGACATCTCATCGATGCGGTTCATTGAATTTTTTTAGTCTATTTGACAATGAATTTACATTCTTGTCCAACAGCTGAGATGCAATCAATTCAAAATTGACGCTGTCAGACATCTTATCGATGAGGTTCATTGAGTCTCCTTAGATTACAAAAGTTGTTCGATAATCTTAGATCGATAGAAAAATGTTGAAAAATAAAAAAAACCGCAATCAATTGACAAAGAATGAAAAAAAAAAAAATTTTATTTAAAAAAAAATCCCAACTGCAAAAAAAACTCAGACGCGAAAAAAAACGAAACTTCAAAAAAATGTATACTATGAAAAGTATATTATACAAAAATGTTTTCAATAAAATGAATTTAAAAAGTATGAAATAATTCAAGGTATCATCTCAGTTTATTCATAGTTTCATTTATGATCGGTCATTTTGGCGAATTCAATATTTTGAATCGTAGTAATTTCTTTACTTCTCTTAATTCAGTTGGAAGACATTTTCTTTCGCATCGTCAAACATTTATATTCCATATCATCTTTATGTTTAATTAACGTCTCCTGATTGAATTAAGAAGTAAAAAAATTACTACGAAATTACTACTATTTATAATATATATTTTTTAAAGTTTTGTTTTCCTTCGTGTCCGAGTTTTTTTTGCAGTCGGGAGTTTTTGACAATTTTCAATTTTTTTTTTTGGTGTCAATTATCGTTTCCTACTTTCAACTTTTGATTCCCCGAATTGAGGGATTTACGAATTAAATTTTGAACCCTCATGTCAAAAACTCGTATCAGCTCCGCTAACAAAGCTTCTTCTCTTAATGGAATAAGGTCCACAAACACTAACTGCCGAAATACAAGCCGGGGATCTACGATACAGAACGACTGCGAGGTCAAACTTATCTATCGACAAATATGTATTTTTCCAATTGACTAACGTCGTTCAAAACAAATTATGAATGCTATCGTGTCGAAGAGGATTCAAGGATTTCATATAATTTTGGCCAGTCATGCGGACATAATATGACTATCATACAACACTGATAAGATCATATGTCAACTTTGCTTCGAACGATTTTTTGCTATGTAAACCGACTGCCACATCTCAAGTCAGCTACAGGTAAATTTGAATTTTTCTGGTCGATTTACGTCGTCGAAATCATATTATGAGGATCATCAAGCGTTCTTCGGTTAAATATTTCATTGTAGTGAGGTATAATAGATGTTTTGATACTTATCAAGAATCCGACGATATTTGAGAATCCAGATACGCGCAGTAGAATTTTTAATGTGTTTTTGAACGACGTTAGTCAACTCCAAAAATACATATTTACCGATAGCTAACTAAAAACGAGGCCGTTGATGTAAATCGCATAACCCTGGCTGGTCGGTTGATAGTCGGTGTAGGTATATAAAAACCCTAAGCTCGTCAAACATCGAATCAGTGAAGTTTGATCTTTATTCGTAAAGACTACCAGTTTTTTCGGCTTAAAATCGTTGTACATCAGTACTCGTCGTAATGATTTCCGCATTCGTGGTTATTTGCCTTTTCGGCACGGCTCTGGCTCTAATGCCGGAACCGCATGATTGTCTTGATGTTCGCCGCTTAGAAAATTTCAATAATACCAGGGTAAGCTTATTATCAATACTTTCGAATCTTATTACTAAAAATATTGTGACAAATTTGAAGCTCGCGCAAATATGCGTTATGCGATAGTATAACCTTTCTCCTTAGATAATCAATCGGTTGGTTTAGAAATGAGAAAAATCTTTGTTGTAGTACATGGGAAAGTGGTACGATGTGAAAGTTTCTGAGTTGTTCAATATCGATTGGCGCTGCTCATCTGTCAATTTCGTTTTTGAAAATGGTGTTCTGTACATGCACTCCGAATACTTTCATCGGTGAGAATAATGATCTCTCAACATCTTATTCGTTTGGACAAAAAAAAATAGTGTCATCATATAATTATGAATTTTGCAGATTCCGCTCGGAAAATACCGAATATGATCCAGTACTAGTGGATGATAAAATCCGGTTACGGCCGGATAACGATCTCGGGAAAGTGATAATAGCAACCGACTACACTTCGTACGCTATCAGTTACGTGTGCGATGAGCTAACACCGTAAGTCAAAATCGAATTTCGTCACGGGTTTTGGAATCAAAATTTGATCATTGAGACCTTTTATTTGATCTGACAATTGTGTTGTTAAACACGCAGACTCTATTTTAAGATGTTCAATTGTTTTTCCTCATAATGGAAGCTTTGTGACGGTCAAAAAATGTTCTTTCGCGATTTTGGTGTCAATACTTTAAAAATGTCCTAAAACATAAAAAAATGACGTTTGGGCAAAATGTCTTGATGTATGTGCGTGTGTGTGTGTGCGTAACGGCCTCCCAAATTTCAAACGTCTATAACTCAATAACGGTTTCGGCTACAGCGCTCAAACTTTGAATACTCATGCAGCCTTATAATGTCTATGTCATCTTCAATTCCCGCGATAATTGGCGGAGCCGCTCGGATTTAGCAGTGTTTTCAAATTTCCAAAAAATTTCTGTGTCCACTCTAAATAGTTTTACACAAAGACAATGATGTTGACGGATGTTTGGTATTAAATTTGGGGCGTATCCATCGATAAGTTCAGATTTCATAAGATTTTGAAGTGTTTGAAGAATTTACGTTTCGTTCCAACTCACGTCATCTTCGAACGATCGAAGCCGAACTCGGTACATATCAGGAACACCATTTAACCATACCATGTATCAAATTTGGTAAAGATCGGTCGAGGTTATCGAATTTCATAGGACTTTGAACTTTGTAGGAGTTGGACTTCTCCTAAACTAGCTGCAAGTTGAAACTTGCAATTTGCTTTCTCCGCGCTTAAGCCAATGGACGAAAACTTTTATCATAGGATTCTTCATAAAGGACTTCGTCCTTTGGCTCAAGTGATACGGAGGAAACAAATTGCAAGTTTCAACTTGCAGCTAGTTCAGGAGAATTTTCTTAACATTGAATATGCTAGTGTATAATTATGTGAAGAATGCTTCAAAACGGTTCGTCGTGAAATCCAACCTATTCCCAGGAATTTTTCTCGAGAATTTTTTTCGTGAATAATCTAAAAAAAAAGTTCCTTAACGACGGTAGTGGATGATTCTCGTTCTATCCCGTTCAAGTTCGGGACTTTTGTTTTCACTATTTTGTGAAAATTTTATAGACACACGCTTTAAAAATTAACTTTTTCAACCTGAAATATTATTATTAAAAATTGATTCGACAGTCTATCACATAATCACTCCCATATCACGTATTTCAATGATTTTTCAGAGACTTCATCGGGATTAAAACGAGGGAACGCCACCCTTCCGAAGAAGTTCTCACAAAGGCTCTCAACATTGTTAAGGAGAAATTTGGCAACGTCGAATTGTTCCATGTGAATCAAACAAATTGCGAAACGATCACTCCAATAAGTATCTAAGAAAATAAAGCCACGCTGGATAACATTCTAATTCGTTCTTCGCGTTAACAATTGTCATTTCAAAAGAGACAACTGTAATTAAAGTGGATTCCGGTGAAAACCGGTTTCTCGGATTATTTCTTTAAGCTTAAAATACCGAAAATATTAAATAATAATAATAATATTAATTTATATAAATAAACAAAAATTATAATTATAAGAATAATATTAAATAAAGTATATCATCACTGATGGTTGAGCGTACGACGTGCATCTTTTTGTTGGAGCCACGAGTTGAGCAGCATTTAATGCCTCCATTACCTGGATCGGTGACCGCTTAGCCGTGTGACGGCGGGCGCCAAGACTTACATCATGCGTTCGCGGCAAAGGTGGCTACGAACGCACTAGAAGTAGTAAGTTTACCATAAGGTGGGAATTGCAAAGTGGAAGTTGCGAAACGTCGAAAAAATTCTAGAAAATATTCGAAAGAAAAAGGAAAAAATGTATTTGTGAATATAAATAAAATATTGAACAACCTGTGGATAAAACCGGTGGCTAAATATATAATCCCGATCCAAACCGTGTGCAGGGATTAGTCAAATGATTTTCGGAAACATTCACAGCCGTGCGAGTCGGTAGAGGCATTGGATACGAGCACACGTATGATAATAGGAAATCGACGTGATGTCAAATGATTTCTTTCGAAGATAAGACAATATCATGTATATAATACATATAACCAATTTTCCATCAAATTTTACCTTAAACATGGGTCATTCCATGTCAAATCGACCAATGGTTGGAATCGACCCCTTCTAATTTCGATAAAATTTGGTGGGATGTTTTCTTAAATTCCAAAACAAAGTTCTACCAAAGGAAAAAAATTCAAAAATTTTTTTTCGAAAGTTATGCAAAATTCAAAATTTCACTACTTCTCCAGTTCTTCAAGTTTATTTTTTAAATATCTCGCAAACTATCATAGCTGCAAAAAAAAGTCATCGGATTCGTTTTAAAGTGCATACTTAAGGCTATAGAAAAAAACGTATATCAAAAAAAAATTTTGAAAAATGCCCGATTTGTAGAATTTTGAATTTTTGGAATTCGTATAAATTGACGATCGACATTAAATTTTTAGCTCAATTTTTTTCTTATAATACCTTGTACTAATCCTAAAAGATCCTGAGATTATCAAAGTGGTGTTCTTTTTCTTTTCAAATATATGATTTTTTTAATGTTGGTAAAAAAATTTTTTTTTTTTTTTTTTCATCTTCATGCTGAGTAAAGCAAAGCAATCATGTCATTATGTAATTCTGAGCAGTGAAAATTTTAATTAATGATATAATAATGTAAAAACAATGACATTATTGAAACTTTTTGGTATTAGTTTGAACATCGAATCAGTTAAAAAGTGTCCCACTCCGCTATCTATGTATCTACTGCTAAAGTTTTTATCGAGATATTTACCATGGGTGACCTCACCAGAGGTCTCTATTTTCCATAATATTTACATTTATAGAGATTAGTCAGTTCGTGATTTATTAGTAAACTATAACAAAAGTTACTGAGTACATTTGTGAATAATATATTATTACAGTAATAAATGTCCCACTCCGCCAGAAAACTCTCATAGCTGCAAAGAAAAGTCATCGGATTCGTTTCAAAGAGCATACTTGAGGCTATAGAAAAAAACATATATAAAAAAAAAATTTTGAAAAATGCCAAATTTGTAGAATTTTGAATTTTTTAAATTCGTATAAATTGACGATCAACATTAAATTTTTAGCTAAATTTTTTTTCAATTATACTTTGTACTGATCTCAAGAGATCCTGAAATTTTTATAACTGTGTTTTTTTTTCAAATATACAATTTTTAAAATTTTCGTAAAGAAAAAAATTATTTTTTTTTAAATCTTCATGCTAAGTAAAGCTAAGCAATCAAGTCGTTTTGTAATTTTGAGCAGTTAAAATTTCAATTGATAAGATAACAATGTAAAAACAAAAACATTATTGACACTTTTTGGTATTAGTTTGAAAATCGAATCAGTTAAGAAGTGTCCCACTCCGCCATCTATGTATCTACTGCTAAAGTTTCAATTGAGATATTTACCATGGGTGACCTTACCAGAGGTCTCTATTTTCCATAATATTTACATTTCTAGAGATTAGTCAGTATTATTGTAATAATATATTATTCACGAATGTACTCAGCGACTTTTGGTATTGTTTCCCAGTAAATCACGAACTGACTGATCTCTAGAAATGTAAATATGGAAAATAAAGACCTCTGGTGAGGTCACCCATGGTAAATATCTCGATTAAAACTTTAGCAGTAGATTCATAGATGGCGGAGTGGGACACTTTTTAACTGATTCGATGTTCAAACTAATACCAAAAAGATTCAATAATGTCATCGTTTTTACATTATTATATCATTAATTAAAATTTTCACTGCTCAGAATTACATAATGACATGATTGCTTTGCTTTACTCAGCATGAAGATGAAAAAAAAAAAAAAATTTTTTTTTACCAACATTAAAAAAATCATATATTTGAAAAGAAAAAGAACACCACTCTGATAATCTTAGGATCTTTTAGGATTAGTACAAGGTATTATAAGAAAAAAATTGAGCTAAAAATTTAATGTCGATCGTCAATTTATACGAATTCCAAAAATTCAAAATTCTACAAATCGGGCATTTTTCAAAATTTTTTTTTGATATACGTTTTTTTCTATAGCCTTAAGTATGCACTTTAAAACGAATCCGATGACTTTTTTTGCAGCTATGATAGTTTGCGAGATATTTAAAAAATAAACTTGAAGAACTGGAGAAGTAGTGAAATTTTGAATTTTGCATAACTTTTGAAAAAAAAATTTTGAATTTTTTTCCTTTGGTAGAACTTTGTTTTGGAATTTAAGAAAACATCCCACCAAATTCTATCGAAATTAGAAGGGGTCGATTCCAACCATTGGTCGATTTGACATGGAATGACCCACATACATTTCTTGATATGTCACTCATGTGCTAAAGTACGCGGTACGTGCGTTCAACATTTAGATGGTTTATTCCTCAAAATTTTTTTTAACACGCTTCCACAGATAAGTTTGTGACGAATGCTAAAAAACTATTCATCGCACGATCGAAACATAGTGAGGAAATATTTAGGTTCTGCCCACAAACTTTGTTCAGCTGCAAGCACGTACGAGGCAGAAGCAGGACGATAATACGAGAAAAATGAATTAATGTCCTTCGAATGAATGAATACAAAATGAATGAATGAATGAATGAATGAATTGTTCGTTGTTGAATGGATTAGTGGGCCTTTTACGTGAATGAGTAAAAAAAAATCAGACAAACGAACAAAATACAACAACAAAAAATAGCTGCCGAAAGTTTGGACCGACATCATAATCGTGCAAAGTCTTATCAAAATCGAAGGAAAATTCCTGGCGACGTTTCTTTTGGGTGCTAGAATTTGTCAAACACATGAACGAACGTTACGATACTTATATATACAGGCTTTCCCGCAACCATCGAACGGGGTGAGTACCGGCGTATTACTTGTTCAATTTCAAGCCAAAATCTATTCGCAAAAGTTTTATCCGATAAGTAGTGTCCAAGATAAGTGTCTCTAACCGGACCAATGAAGAACGAGTAAGCTGGACGCATGAGCTCCGAGATTCACGCCAAATTTGCGACGAACGTCAGACGTATTTACTTTTCATCAAATAACAAAAAATAAAAAGGAAAACAACAACGGAATTAGAGATTCTCCGCAGCTATATTCGGTCAGTAGATTTGACTAGTCTGTTAGTCGATTCGGGCTACGAGTGAGAATCTATTCAATTCGGTTAACTACATTTCCAGTTTTGAGAATGAAAATAGTTCTTAAAATAAATAGATCCGCATTCGGGAAGTATGTTATAAATAAATGAATGAATAAATAAATAAATGAGCGAACGGATGGATCGATAGATGATCTAATTCAAGATGGACAATTCGTCAATCCATAAAAGATTGTAGATCGACTTTTGTGGCTCTTTAACCGTTGAGGATGTAACAGCAAGAAGCATGACAAATTTTTTAATTTTTTCTTATTCATTAAAATTAAGACTCCAAACAACCGTGATTCCTAAAAAATGCATGATTTTTTTTCGCGATACAGTAATTAATCAATTTTTTCGAATATTCATGATTTTCCAGAAACCGCCGGCCGTAATAATTTTCGAATCCACGATCTTAAAGCAAGAAACATAAAGCATTGATTTTATCCATTCATCATTGATCCAAGACTATTTTTCGCTGATTCACAGTCTTCTGAAAATCACCCAAAAATTCGCGGTGTATTTCATGTCCTCAATTTTTCTGTTCTCGTGTATCAACTTCCCTCAATTATTCCCTAAAGTTATTGGTAGAATTTTTATATTCAAACAGATTCTTTCAATCTTCAGATCAGCGCACTTGAAGCGGATCTGCAACGCCTGAGCAGCGCAGTTGCACCGGATCTGCAACGCATGAGCAGCGAGCGCACTTGCATGCATCTGCAGCGTACGCAACGCATTTTTCTCTTTTCATTTTAATTTTTTAATTTTTTCCATAAACTTTTAATTCTTTTCAACATAAATAAATGAACAGTATACAATTTTTACTCCAGTTAGAATAAAAAGATTTTTCAAATAACATTTACACCATCGAGAAAAAACAGACTAGTCAAATCTATGGACCGAATACAGCTGCGGAAAAGTTCTGATGCCGTCGTTGTTTTTTTTTCCATTGATCGCGCCTATTCAACGAAACGTAAATACGTCTGACGTACATCGTAAATATGGCGCTAATCTCGGAACTCATGGTTCCGGCTATTGGTGTAATTTCCGAATTTCGATAGCGTCAAGGTTTCAATTGATTAAAAAGGTAATAACAAAAATGTTACCGCTAATCTGACAGTTTTAGTCTAGTTTTCACTTTGCGCGAGATCGAGGGAAAGTTCATCGTTACATGCAATTTTTCTGTTTTCTTAGTAATGAAACTGGCGGGGCGAGTAATTATTACTGACAAAATCCGGTATCATATAAAATAAACGCGTATAAACCCTACGTTGACGATAAAAAATATACGTATATGAGATATCTCATGCCATGTTTACACCGTTCCTCTGACGATTACCATCCAATTTATTTAAATGAAAGCAAAAGGAAGAAAGATGCATCGAGAGCAACGATGCATGAGTTGTACCGGCGCGGATGAATAGTAGCGAATAAGTGACTATTTGGTGTCAACGAATCGATATTGAAACTTGTCATTTGACTATTCATCAAAGATCCGTAGATAAGAATTCAAATCGATCGGTCAACTTCAACTTCTCATTCGATTTCTTTCTCACAATCTAATTATTTTTATTATCCGCAATTCACTGCGATCAGTTCCCCCAAGTCTTGCACTTACTGTAAACGCACAACGAGACCATTTTAATTGTGACAAGGTCTCCTTATCACTGTTTAACAATTATATGCATAAAAATAGAAATGATGGAATATTTAACTGGAACCACATTAAGAAGATCATCGGAAATATTTGGGTTAAAGATACCGTCCTATCTCCGATGATTAGTTGTAATTAAATAGTGGTATCTATCGAAAAAAATATGGGACAAATTTCAGTACTAAAGACAACGAAGAGAAGAAAACGAGTGACTAAGTGGTTTCGTTCTCGGTTCACAAGCAGTGGGTCCCGGGTTCGATTCTCGCCGACACCAATGAAAGTTTCTATGTGTTTTTCTGTGCTCTCCTGGTAATTCGGAACCCACCTTAAATAGTAGGTCCACTGTATAATGAAAATATACTTTGAAAAAAGTGAGTGGCACAGGTTCCCATCGTGGGACGAGCCAAATTAGGCAAAAAAAAAAAAAAAAAGAAGACAACAAAGCACAGCGGTATCTACGTGTCGAGCATAGAATACGAGTAGAAGATACAAACACGAGTGATAATGAAGCTTGAAAAGTCATATATAATGCTGATTAGTCAAAATACGACGTATCCGTATCTATTTTTAATTCTCACACGTTTCATGGGATTTATAATAGGTTTTGAGCGTCGTACATCACCGGGGGCGACTATATTTACCAATAGCTCGTTTAATACGTAGCTGGAGATCTGTATCGCAGAATCCTCTCGGCCTCCGGCGTATACATAAGCCCTAGGCCCACCAAACTCCGCCTCAGTTGAGTTCGACTTTATTCCGCAGCGACAACGAGTTTCTTCAGCTGAACAGTTTAGTCGATCAGTAATTGTCGCAATGATTTACGCATTTGTAGTCATGTGCTTGATTGGCGGGGCGCTCGCTGGACCAACGAAGCCCGCGTGCCCGGCTACCACATTTGTCGAAAATTTTAATATGACCAAGGTAAGCTTCGGAAAAATTATTGTTACCCTAACATTTGATTTTCTAAAATATTTTGCGCCTATTTTTATCTCGTCAAAATTCGAGAAATTGATTTGCCCAAAAGATCACTCATACTTTTTAGATGATTTCCATGTTATTCTGAGAAAAAAAAAATCTGTTTTTAGTTCAGAGGAAATTGGTACGTGGCGGAACGAACTAATCCATCCAATGAAACCGACTGCAATTCAGTCTTCTACTATGATGCATATGGAATGACTCACGGTTGCTCCTCAGACCGGCGTCGGTGAGAGAAATAACGATTTATCAACATTTTATTTCGCTTAAGATCCTCGATACTGCAGTAGTAAAAATATACCAAGTCGTGATTGATCTATGTAGTACTTGGATGTAACAATGTCGCGTGTTATGATATCGAGTAGGACAGAAAACATTTAAATCAACGCGCTTCGATACATTGGTCGAAAAATGTCATAATCTAACCTTTATCGCAACGTTGCCACGTCTGCGGAATTTCGAGCGACTCTTGATATAAACAGTATTTTTTCGATGTTTATTCTTTTATTATTATCATCGCACTCTCTGAATCCGCACTTTTGACTGCGCCCAAAATGTTCTCTAAATGTTAAACTTACATGCTAACCTCTCTTATTAAGATTTGAACCGCACTTTTCGTATCATATGAAATCGAAAGACCAAAATTCGTGATTTTCCATAAGACTCCATGTTGAACTTGTGATAATAAAAATATTAATATTTTTTTCCTCGCGTTCTGAGAGGCCACGAAAATTAAACTAAATGTTTTTCTCATCAATACCTACAGGCATGTCGAAATTCATAAAAATATAAAAGATAATTCTCTAATCGATCATAATACCTTAAGAAAAAAAAATTATCTAGAACAATCATTGGTTTTTCAGAGTATCCAGACGGCAATCCGATATTTATGGCCTTCCGGATGATCAACATGTTTATACTGCAACAACGTTTGTATATAATCCAAATGATGGCTCTCTCGGAGATGCAATTTTAGCAACCGACTACACTTCGTACACCATCTTTTACTGGTGCAAAATTGGAAAAGGGTGAGTCAGGATAAAAATCTATCACAGATTTTTCCCATTGAATTTGATCATTGAGATGCTTGCCCAAACGAGTAACAAATTATCTAGCTGTTGTGTGGTGGAGTACGTGTCACATTGGATCAATGTTAAGGGGACTCCCGACCCCTAAATGCTAAAATCCACAATTTTTTAGCTACAATTTTTTAAGAATATTTCTCTATTCCGGACTCATTCAACTAGACGAAATACAAAAAAAAATTTTTTGAAAAAAAATTATTTTTCGTTTTATTAGCAAAAATATGGCTAAAAATCGCAAAATCTCGCTAATTTCAAAACAGTTTCTTAGAATCATTTTTCAACCGATTGACTTCAACAAGGTGTCATTTTGTTCGTAATCATATAACTTAGGGATTGTACAGATGGATTTTCGAATTCCCACTTCAATCGAAACTTATGATTTTTTGTTTCCAACTTGCACTATTTTACTAAGAAATATATGGATTTTCAACTTTACGCGATCATAACTTTTTTTGAAAAGAAGATATCAAAAATCCATCTGTACAATCCCTAAGTTACATCATTACGGAAAAAATCAGACCTCTCCAAAGTAAATCGGTGAAAAATGGCTTCAGAAAACTGTTTTGAAATTGGAGTAGAAAGAAAAAAATTGTTCCGAGATATAGCCGTTTGAAGTCAGACGTTCCTGCGGACAGTTTCTTTTTTAATTCATGTCAATAAATAAAATACTTCTTGCAACATTAAGAATATTTTCATTCCACATATTTACAGTGAAAGGTCCAGAGAATTCAAAAATGCAATTTTAAAAAAATTCAATTTTTTCGAGAAATAGGGGTCGGGAGCCCCCTTAAGAAGGTTTATTTTCGAATAATTTTTCGAAACCCAGTGTATAAGTTTGGGACAAATGTTGTAAAATGATTCATAGATCTGGACAAGGTCATATTATTTTTAGTTGTTGCCAGCGACTGTTTTTTCTGTTGCATTCGACAGCACCAGTCACGATTTGGACGATGATTCGAAGGAGATGTAATTATTTCATAGAACTTCTCTTGTTGACCCTTTACCGTGCTTTAAGGGGGGAGGGGGGGGGGAGGGCAAGGTTAATTCGATATAAAAAAAAACATATCTTTGATAATTTTTTTTGACGACACAGTTGATATACATTTATTTCTATAATAACCACTCGAAAACGTAACATTTGAAGAATATTCCATAAAATTTTCATCAACTTCTATGAACGAATGAGCCATTGACGGAGAATCTCTGCGGACGTCTGAAAAACAAAGTTTTATTGCGGTGCCCATCATCACTGGATCATCCTGAGACCAAAAAACCAAAACGATTTTATTAAGTGATGAGTTTCTGCAGGTAATGACGGCACTTTTTTAAATTCATTTTATCGTATTTGAAAATGGAAAAATTTTCAATTTTTGTAATAAAAAATCAGTATTTTGACTTCTAACTGCTGTAAAAAATAGAAAGAACAATTTTTGAAAAATACTGAACGTCATTACCTGCAGGAACTTATCACCTAATAAAATCATTTTGGTTTTTCGGTCTCAGATGATCCAGTGATGAGTTATGATGGGCACCGCAATAAAACTTTTTTTTTGGAAACGTCCGCGGAGATCCTCCGTCAATGGCTCATTTTTTCACGAAAGTTAATGAAAATTTTACAGAATATTCTTCAAATGTTACGTTATTGAGTAGTTATTATAGAATTCATAGTATTTATATTATATTAACTGTCCCGTCGAAAAAACTTTTCAAAAATATGCTTTTTTGTATCGTATTGACCTTACCCCCCCCCCCCCCCCCCCCCCCCAACGAGTCTGGCCCGTTATGAAGATTTTGACCCAAGCATGAATACCACGAGCGAGGCTCGTAAACAGATAGCCGAGCCAAACATGAATATCGACGCTTGGGCCCGAGTTTCGTCGAGCTAAATAGCACGGAAAAGGGTTCACCATTTGGAAAAATCTGTTTATCCTCGCAATAACCGATAATTCTTATCCCACCTCGTCCAGACTTAATATTGCGATCTTTTTACTATTTTCAGCAATCTCGATAATTTCACAGCGTAAAAAGTAACAATTTTAAGCCGAAATATTCTCGTTCTTCAATTATTATATACGTGCTTGTCAGTTGCGTTCACCGCTGTCGAATCGTTTGGCTCATTACTTTTTAATAATCCGTCAAATAATTATTCTGATAGCACGTTTTCTCAAACTTCTTAGATTTTCGGTACAAATTATGACGAGGAATCGACAACCCAAAGACGACGTCCTTCCAAAGGCTCACAAGATTCTGGAGGAGAAAAAACTCGTTGACGTCAAATTATTCAGTGTGAATCAATCGGACTGCTAACTAACTATCACGATCTCAGAAAAATATAATTAATCAGAACAACATTTCAACGCGTTTCTCGCGATAACAATTGTCTTTGATATCAACCGATGAGAATATGCATGGTGCAGGGGAAAATTGTAATTGAAGCTGAATTCGGCGAAACCTGCTGTTTGTGATCCATTTTTGAAACCCAAATACCGAAAATAATATTGAATAAAGAATACTGACAACAATGATAGTTCGATTAATGTGCGTTTTAGTTGGATCCATGAGTTAATCAATATTTATCGTAGCCATTACATGGGTGGGTGACCGTTTAGCCGTGTAGAGGCTGCCACAACGACCGGCGAGCGAGAGGCCAGTTGTTCTTACGTCTTGGGGTCAGCGCTGAAGTGAGTTACTCTCGTGCGTACGTCGGAAAATTATACGAATAAAGAGCCGTCTAAACTTTCATGGGTTTTTAACAGTTTTCCCATACGTACTGTTAATTTGGCACAGTGAGGCCGGGGTTGGTTGGGAACACTAGAGTGGACCTTGAAAGGAGTGTTGACGAGATTCGACAAGTGCACCCCCCCCCCCCCCCCCAGATAGGTTCGAAATAAATAAATGAAAATACGTGAAAGACCCCAGCACTGTAGTCCAATGCGAAGACGTGCCTGCAAGCTCGTTTTGTTTTCCATTTGAATAACATGGGATTTTCAGACGGATTCAGTCATTATTCTTTGGAAGTGCTCCTAAGCATTGAAAAAAAATATTATCCATATAAATCTATTCTTAAGTGGTATTCTTAAGTGGTATTCTACGTGAAAAATTTGTTTACAAGGCGTAATCACAACCCTTACGCTCCCCACCCCAAAAAATGTACGAGTAGTTACCCATCAACCCAGATACCCACAAACCCAGGTACATTGAGTTATACTCATTAACAATAGATTTATTTGAATAAAGATTTTTTTCCGTGCTTAGGGTTTTTTTCGGGGACCACTTCAGGGACGAAACAATTAAATTTGATCGAAAGTACGTCGAAACGTTTATTTTGTCGAAAGGTTTTTTTACCGTGTTGATTGTTAAACTCGACTTTCTATTCTAAAGAGACCCGATTTTGTATTTCCGGAAAGATTTCCTGATACTAAATAAAACATATCTTGAAAAAAAACGGAACAATCGTGTAGTTTTAAGGAGAAAACGAACCCCTCCAGGTATAGGCTAACTATAACGCTAAAGAGCTGGAATTGTCATGTTATTCATTATTTGGAGCCAACCTGGGACCTGGTTCGTCAAATATTTGTTCAAACACCATACAATTATTTCCCCAATGCAAATTATTGTTTTGTAACCTGACCTTTCGATCATCTGAACTGTCTTCAAATCAAGGGATTCTGAATTAAATCTTTCTACTCTCTAAACGCCCCCGTAAATTTCTGCTGTCCTGTCAGACTGAACATAGATGTGTCGTAGGTAAATGCATTAAGGATAATTTATCGCTCGAAACTAATTACATTCTAAACATCGCCTGGTCAGACCTATGGATTACCGTGCGTGGTCGTAACATCGATGATGGAATCGATGCATTGTTGAAATTTTGGACCGTCGGCCTCATTAAGGTATTACTGGATGTTAATAAATGTTAGAAATTCTTGAAAATTTGAGGGATGATAATTTTTGATTGAATAATAATCCATGAATTATTTCAGTAATTTATCGACTGAGTAGTTGTCGAGAAATTAATTAAAGTAATGAGGAATATCGCCTGAAACAGTTGAAACATTAGCCCGAAAACGTATATATAGATTTAGTGGCGTTACTCGTTGTACCGCGTGAAGATGGTTAATCCCGTGTAAAACTATATCTATATATACGTTTTCGGACTAATGAGAGTATGAACTTCGAGATCTACCCTAACAGTTGTACAGTCACTACGAAACGTCAGTCAACAACACGCCAATATCGTCGAATTTGACTTCAATTCTTATTAAAAATAGATAATTAATATTTCTAAGTGTTAATTTAATATTACTTTAGCTATTTGTAGGGCCAAGCGTGTACGGCATGATCTAGAATTGTCAATCCACGATTCACCGGTTTTGGATAAACTTTTTGCCCGATGATCCGTCCAGTAAGACCTTAACAATAAGGACTCTTATCCGGGTCGCCTGGCGAAGCTCGTTGTATTTACGAGATAAGAGCCTAACCACCTAAGTTGACGCGGTGCTGAGTGGGTCTGAAATTTTTCTAAAACACCAAATGCCGAAAAACAAGCCAGATTTCCGCGATAGATATCGACAGCGAGGTCGAATTTATCTATCAGCAAATATGTATTTTTTTCGTTGACTAACGTCGTTCACAACACGTTATGAATGTTATCAAGCGTATATGGGTTAAAAAATATCGTCGAATTTTTACTGGTCATAAAAACATTTCATACACTACACCGATAAGACCATATGTCAGCGCATATGTGTGTGTGTCTATAAAAAAACGTAGCGTACCTGCTACGTTTTTCTATAGAAAGAGTTTGCTTAGGCTTAATTATCGGCTAGAATTGGGTGACGCAAGTCGACAGCCACGAATTGAGTTAGCTAACGGTAAATATTAATTTCTCAATTCGATTCGCGTCGTTGGGATCGAATAAAAGACCCAGTTCCACCAAAACATCGAATCAGTGGAGTTTGATCTCAGTTTTGTAAGACGACTCGAATCATCAGCTAAAAACCTTTTTACATCATTACGGGTCGTAATGATCTACGCATTTTTGGCTATTTGTCTGCTCGGAGGGGTTCAGGCTCAAGACTCGAATTTCAATTGTTCTGGATTAAGCTACATGGAAAATTTCAATGAGACCAGGGTAAAATTGCGAACAACTATAAGTATCCTCGGGATTTATTTTCATATATATTACGTCCGATTATGATCCCATGAAGTTTTAGGCGTCCGTAAATTATTATTTTTCTCTGTGGAGATTTTGTAAGTCATTTTTAGATTTAAAAACAACTTTGTCTTAGTTCATGGGCATGTGGTACTCAGTGGAAGCTAGTCAGCCACCTAAAGATACTGACTGTGGATCAATGAATGTGGTTGCTGAAAACGGTGTTAATCACATTTTACTTGAGCACAGAATACGGTAAGAATAACGGTCTACACCAAAGTTCCATCCGTTAGAAAAAAATATTGTGTTTTTAAGTAATCATGGATTTTTAAGATCACGGATCGAAGGATCTGATAACTACGAGCTCTCTCCTGAAGTCTCTAAGGATAATATAACATTCGAGGAAGATCAAACGATGGACTGGTTTTTCGAAAACTCTATCTTGGATACCGACTACACTTCGCTTACCATCATGACCATATGCTCTGAGGAGTAAGTCAGAAAGAAAATTTGTCATAGATCTTGACCTTTAATTTTACCATAGATGCAACTGCTTTGATGAGTCAACTATAAACGAGAGTATACAGCGCATACGCTCAAAATAACGATCATTCATTTCTAAATCGTTTTGTTAAAACGATTTAGAAACAACAGACAAACTTGTGATAAATTTTCAGAATAGACTCCTTATATATTGAACCAAGGTGAAACTATATTTAATGGCCATCGAAAACATTATGTTGTGCTGCATCCCACACATAGGACTCGATAGATAGACGATGATTCGAAAACAATTAATTAGAAATAAACATTTTTGTTTATTATTTTTTTTTTGAAAAATTCAGTCGACTCACACATTGAAAAATAACTGATATATTCTCACTCAAAGAGTTCTATATGTTTCTAAGCTAATGCCTTGATCAACTCCGAACCGTTTAGATGTGTATATATCACAAAATTATTCCGATATCATGTTTTTATATACTTTTCAGCGCCGTAGTAATCTTAACCAGGGATCAATACCCAACGAAAGAAGTTCTCACGAAAGCTCGCGAGATTGTTCGACAAAAGGTGGGCAACATCGAATTATTTCCCAGAAGTCAATCGGGTTGCGGACCGACTACGCGAAGCCCAAAATCCACGGATGAAATTAAACCCACGGCGAACGCGGTATAGCGTGACCAAGCTGGCTGCATACGCACAAGAAGTTAGGTTACTATAGAGCGGGAACTACATCGTGGAATATGAAAAAAAAGATTAAATAAAGAATTCATAAATTGATTCAATCGCACATGTATGTAGTGTTTAATAAACTTATTATCCGAAAAATTTACCCCTGTACTTGGCGAATTAATGTACTGGCATGAGATATGAGGGATGATAAATAATCACCGTACTGTAAGATGCTGATTGATAAATCGACGTCGTTATCTGTAACCAATATAGTGCCTCAGAATAATAGATGCGGAATACATGTTACGAGTTTCCCATGAATTTTCACTATTGAGACACTTGCTTTGATGTGACACGTATGTGTCAAGGTATACGTTGAGTAAACTGAACATTGAGATCACTTATTCTTCGATCATTGTTTTACAGTACCAGCGAATGAGTTCTTGACCAATGCCTGGAATAGATTTATGGTGAGGCCTAGGTGAAATGAGAATAAATCGATATATTTATATATAAACCGTTCACGAGGATAATGAAAAAATAATTTTAAAAATAATTAATATCAGTTGTTTGGATCGCTTCTAGAATCGTTGAAAGTTTAATTGAAATGCGAAGCGGACTCCTCGCACCGTTCCCGTGTGAGCAAGAGTATCGTCCAAATGAATCGAAGAACGCCATACAATAGCTCATCGCTTACATTTTCGAGAAAGTGATCGTTCTGTGCTTTCATTTTTCGATCGATAATACTTCCTCCGAATCGGTTGATCTGTGAATTTAGTTGCGAAGGCTGAATCTTTGTTTTTTTTTTTTGGTTAATTCAGGTCGCCTCAACCTTTCGGTTATTGACGATCATTCTCGGCGGCTGTTTTGAATTCGTGTTAGTGGTAGGAACGATTTTCACAGACGAAGGTCGAACTCTCTACGACTGGTCGTATGTTATTGTATATTTTAACGTCATTCCACTGGACCAACACTTTTTTCCAACCCTCGGTATTGTTTCCTGCATCTTTGTCCCCGCTGATCTGTCTACCTCTTCAGTTTCGTTATGCTGGCGTTCAGAACATTGATGTGTCACTATCGTAGGCCTTCGATGAATTCTACTTTCATTATAATAACTTCGAAATTATTGATCTTTCCGAACTAATACGGTTTTAAACTTCGCATGCTCGGACTCAAAATAAATCCTCAATAGTCCTAAACAAGTCCCAACAAAATAGTCCTCACAAGTCTTAACGTTCGGAACTCGTATACAGCCCTGCTGACGAAACTCGTTATCTTTATGGAATAGAATTAAACTGGACTGACGTAGAGCTCAATAGCACCGGGATCTTCTACAAACACCGACTGCCGGAAGACATGTCACAATTACGCGTTGCAGATCAAAAGCGACGTTGAATTTACCTGTCTACAAATATGTATTTTTCGAGTTGACGAGCGCCGTTTAAAACTGATTATGAATGTTATTGAGCCTAACAGGAGTTGAAAATAGCGTCGTATTTTTCGGGTCGCGATTTTATCTACGATACCACACTGATGAAACCATGTGTCAGACTTGTTTTCGTGATTTTTTTCTGATGGAATGCCTTTTTTATGATATGCCATGCATATATATCTGTCGGGTTTCGAAATCTGGCTGATCTCTTGGTAATTGGAGTCTATATAAACCCCAGGCTCGCCACATATCGAATCACTTGATTTTGACCTCATTCCGTAGCAACGACGAGTTTCTCCAGCTGAAAGGCTCTGTACATCGATATACTTAGTAATGATTTACGCATTCTTGGCTATTTGCCTGTTCAGTGGGGCTCTCGCTGGACCAACGAAGCCAGCATGTCCAGATGTCTCATTTGACGAAAGTTTCGACATGGACCGGGTAACCTCACAAAGAACTATTGGTGCCCTCCCATTTCATGTTTTCTGAATATCCCATCGAATTTAAGCCCCGTAAACATGTCTGTTCGGCCAACCGATCACTTATACTTTATAGATTACGTGCATGAAACTCTAATGCTAAACATTTTTCTCTCAGTTCGTAGGACATTGGTACATAGCGGAACGAACTGATCCATCTAATGAAACTGACTGCAGTTCGATGTATTGGGGTCTACGAGGTTCCATGGGCAACAGCTCAGATCGCTACCAGTGAGAATAATGATTCATCAAAAATTAATTCGCTTGAGAATTAAAAATGATTTTCATACGATCATGGATTTTTCAGAGTTCCCAGACGAAGATCTGATCCTTCCAAACTTGCATCTGATAATTATTCCTATCGTACATCATCATTCGAATGGGGCTCTGTCGGGCTATCAGTTCTAGCAACTGACCACACTTCTTATACTATCTTTTACCGGTGTAATATCGAAGATGGGTAAGTCAGGATCAAAATATGTCGCGGGTTTTAGAATTGAATTCGATTATCGAGACCTTCAATCCCATACGTCACTCGTGTGTTGAAATATACGCCTCACAAGATCAACACTAAAATAGGCAGTTTTCAAATAGTTTTTTTCAGAGGTTTATTGGATTCCTAACGACCTTTTTTTTCTGCATTCGGCACGTAGAAAACGAACTTATGGCGACAATATAATGTGAATAAATGAATATCAATGGTCCTTCACGTGAATAATAGAAAAGAATTGTTTATTGTTGCGCGTAACCAATAATGCTTCTCCTCTTTTTCCGGTAAAGTGTTTGCACAAGCGTTAGCAATTTTGATGGATCCACACTTAAAAAAGAACCTATCGAAACTCGATATATTATTATTTTTTAATTATTGTATGCAAGCATGGTAGTTCCGTTGATCGCTGCAAAATCGATTGGCTCATTACTAGTTAAGATAGTCCGTCAGATGATTCTTAAACATTTTAGACAATCGGCAAAAATAATGACCAAGCACCGACAACCGGCGAGCGATGTTCTCCCAAAGGCGCACAAGATTCTCAAGGAGAAAAATCTCGGTGACGTTAAATTTTTCCCCGTCAATCAATTGGGCTGCGAACCGACTCCGGATATCCTAACGAAGCCAGCATGTCCAGATGTCTCATTTGACGAAAGTTTCGACATGGACCGGGTAACCTCACAAAGAACTATTGGTGCCCTCACATTTCATGTTTTCTGGATATCCCATCGAATTTGAGCCCCGCAAACATGTCTGTTCGGCCAACCGATCACTTATACTTCATAGATTACGTGCATGGAACTCTAATGCTAAACATTTTTCTCTCAGTTCGTAGGACATTGGTACATAGCGGAACGAACTGATCCATCTAATGAAACTGACTGCAGTTCGATGTATTGGGGTCTACGAGGTTCCATGGGCAACAGCTCAGATCGCTACCAGTGAGAATAATGATTTATCAAAAATTAATTCGCTTGAGAAATAAAAATCATTTTCATACGATCATGGATTTTTCAGAGTTCCCAGACGAAGATCTGATCCTTTCAAACTTGCATCTGATAATTATTCCTATCGTACATCATCATTCGAATGGGGTTCTGTCGGGCTATCAGTTCTAGCAACTGACCACACTTCTTATACTATCTTTTACCGGTGTAATATCGAAGATGGGTAAGTCAGGATCAAAATATGTCGCGGGTTTTAGAATTGAATTCGATTATCGAGACCTTCAATCCCATACGTCACTGGTGTGTTGAAATACACGCCTCACAAGATCAACACTAAAATAGGCAGTTTTCAAATAGTTTTTTTCAGAGGTTTATTGGATTCCTAACGACCTTTTTTTGCTGCATTCGGCACGTAGAAATCGAACTTATGGCGACAATATAATCTGAATAAATGAATATTAATGGTCCTTCACGTGAATAATTGAAAAGAATTGTCTATTGTTGCGCGTAACCAATAATGCTTCTCCTCTTTTTCCGGTAAAGTGTTTGCACAAGCGTTAGCAATTTTGATGGATCCACACTTAAAAAAGAACCTATCGAAACTCGATATATTATTATTTTTTAATTATTGTATGCGGGCATGGCAGTTCCGTTGATCGCTGCAAAATCGATTGGCTCATTACTAGTTAAGATAGTCCGTCAGATAATTCTTAAACATTTTAGACAATCGGCAAAAATAATGACCAGGCACCGACAACCGGCGAGCGATGTTCTCCCAAAGGCGCACAAGATTCTCAAGGAGAAAAATCTCGGCGACGTTACATTTTTCCCCGTCAATCAATTGGGCTGCGAACCGACTCCGGATATCCCAACGAAGCCAGCATGTCCAGATGTCTCATTTGACGAAAATTTCAACATGGACCGGGTAACCTTACAAAGAACTATTGGTGCCCTCGCAATTCATATTTTCTGAATATCCCATCGAATTTGAGCCCCGCAAACATGTCTGTTCGGCCAACCGATCACTTATACTTTGTAGATTATGTATTTCTGTTAATGATTATGAAATGACATGAATATGATTATGAATTTTCCTCTCAGTTCTTAGGATATTGGTACATAGCGGAACGAACTGATCCATCTAATAAAACTGACTGCAGTTCGATGTATTGGGGTTTACGGGGTTCCATGGGCAACAGCTCGAGTCGCCTCCTGTAAGAATAATACTTCATCAACAATTAATTCGCTCAAAATAAAAATGATCTTCATACGATCATGAATTTTTCAGATTTCCCAGACGAAGATCTAATCCTTCCAAACTTGCATCTGATAGTTATTACTATAGAGAATCGTCATTCGAATGGGGCTCCGTCGGGCTAGAAGTTTTAGCAACTGACCACACTTCTTATACCATCTTTTACCGGTGTGATATTGAAGATGGGTAAGTCACTCCTGTGTGGAAATATTCGCCTCATAAGATCAACACTAAAATAGGTAGTTTTGAAACAGTTGGTTTTAGAGCATCAATGGATAAGTTTGGCACGAATATTGAGAAACGATTCATAAATCTGAACAATATAAACATAACACGAACAATATAAATTTTTCCTTCTACATTTGACACGCAGCAGTCAAGTATATGACGACGTCATGAAGAAGATCAATAAATATCTATGATCCTTTCTCGTGAATAATTTAAAAGAAATGTTAATCGTTACGAACTACCGGGAATCGTTTTCCCACCTCTTTCAGATCTAACGTTTCTTTTTTTTTCAACTCGTTCCAGTAATCTGGATAGATCCACACTCTCAAAAAAATTATCCCATCCCGAAATGGTATTATTCGTTCATTATTGCATGCTTGCTTGGCCGTTGCGTTGAACGATGCCGAATCAATTGGCTCAAATATCTAATACTGTTTCCCACATCTTGTCTAATAATTATTCTGCTATCATGTTTTCTTGACCGTTTCAGACAATCGGCAGAAATAATGACCAGAAATCGACAACCTGCAGACGACGTTCTCCGAAAGGCTCACGCGATTCTTCAGGAGAAAAATCTCAGTGATATCAAATTTTTCCCTGTTAACCAATCAGGCTGCTAATCAACTACGCATATCCCTAAACAAGGAAAAAATATCTTCTTGGACTAACATTTCAACGCGGCGTTTGCCACTACAATTATCTATAATATTAGCCGATAAGAATGTGCATGGCTAAAAGAGAAATTGTATTCATAGGTGAATTACGCGTAAATCGTGAATTAGTGATTGTTATTCGAAACTTTTTATGCCGAAAATAATATGAGATGAAGATTACCGACACTGATGGTTGTCTGATTGGTGTTCGTCGTCGGTGAACCCACGAGTTTAACAGAACTTATTGCGGCCGTTACCGTCTGTACTGGCATGGGTTTTACGCAGTTCAAAACTCAAAAGAATGTACAAAAGACGAGAAAAAAATGTACTTGAGAATATGAATAAACTATCGAATAAACAGTATGAATATAATTCCAATCTCAATCGTATGCAGGGTTTGATAAGATCATTAGGTAAAAATTCCACAGTCCTTTATTTTTCTTAATTTTCAATCATGGAAGCCTTCTGTACTTCTTCAGCGGTACCGAGAAGCAAAAACGAGAGAACGCGGAAAAAAAATTCATTTGTGGTGAGGCATACTGACTTTACGATTGATATTACTTAATCGGCAAAGTACCAGGTTAGAATTCTGGGGTCCTCGGTTCGATCCGGGGACGTGGCGGCATTTTTTTTCCACGATTTACTACTAAAAAAGGAACTGTTCATTGATTATGCTTTGTTCTGTCGAATCCTAATAGGTCGGTTGAGCGAAAAAGTATGGTCCATGCAAATATTTCCAATGCAAATTATTTCCAAAAAAAATAAAGAAAAACAATATAATTGCTATCCAATGACATCGATGATGTAGGGCTGTCTCGGACTTGCACCAAGAGTTGAAAATAGAAGCCTTAAGGGGAGATATACACCTAGATGGTCGAAAAAGTCGATTTTTTTTGCATTTTATTTAAGTTGGTTTTTAAATTTGGAAGCCATGAACATTCCGTTTTGACCTTAGACGACCTGCACTATGGGCCTGGTATCGATGATTCCATCTAAGTTGACAAATCTTAACATTTATTCATTCCCGAATTTACAAACGCGTTTTTCTCGAAACCACGTTTTTCAAATCGGTACCGAAAATTTTTCGAAAATCAATGAACCGATTGCCTTGGAATAGGATCTGCGTATTCTGTTTACCATTATCTAGTAGATGTCATAGGATAGGATTTTTTTTCGTTACTTATGTTAGTTTTTTTTTTTATAAACAAAATAATAACTAATTTTCGGCCCAATAATCGTTGCTTATGTTCAAACGTTTGCCATTTTGTCATGAATCGATATTTTAAAAATCGGTTATGACATCTACTACATTATAGTATCTCGTTTAATACTCTTTCTGGTTTTTTTTAAGATAATTTTTGAACAAACCGCAGTGAGTACCGTGTAAGAAGATTTTTTTACGGCGCTCCAAGGAACATGCGATGTCTTTATATATCTTTGATATTTTTTGATGAAAAGAATTAAACATATTTTGAATGTGTAAACTTCCATTTGGTTTGAACCCCAATCCGAAATTTTGAATAGTTTTCCTACAAAAAATTCGCAAAAATGACTTTTTTCGGCCTCCTAGATGTATAGCTCCCCTTAAGGGCTTACTCCCCCTTGCGCATGCAAGTAAATTTGCAAAATTATTATCAAAGTTATACGATGGAAAAGAAATTGAATTGTTGATTTCACACATTTTATTCGTTTTTCAACCATAAGATTTTTTTTCTTCTAATAACAAGATTCTTTTTCTATGATCCTGAAACTTTGTTTTTACACAGAATCTGCACGAAAACTTAGTTAATTTTCAATATTTCTTAATTATTTTTTTATCTCAATAGTAATTTTTTCTATAATCTGACGAGAGGTTTTTTATTTATTTTATGGTTGGATGATTTTTTATAAATTATTGAACACAATTTTTTTTTCTGCGGATTGAAGTTGAAAATACTGGAATTTTTTAATTTTTGTAAATAAAAAAATGCTTCGATCAAACAATAACTATAACATCACTTCAATAGATACTCCTTTATTTTTGCATATTAGACCATTTTTGGTGAAGTTATGATGCGGACCATGTTTTTCATCAACAATCTATTTATACCGGTAAGAAATAATGTTGATATTTTTAAAGAAAGTTCTTATAGTTTAAAAGGGAATAAAAAATGTGAAATCAACAAGTCAATTTTGCACCATCGAACAAATAATAATAGCTTTCCGAATTTATTCGATTTTAAGCGCGCTTAAGAACATATGAGCCCTGTAGCTAGAAAAGATAGTTCATCCATCGCCAAAGTTTCGCACAAAACGATAATGGTGCAGTGAAGATAGAATTATGACGGCCGAAGCAAGTTTGAATAATGACGTATATTATTCGTATATACATATAGTCCCAATACAAAGTTTTTTTAGATTAAATCACTCAAATCAGAAAAAGAAATATAGAAGGATAAGATAACCCATGTGAATTTCAAAGTTGATCGGAAAGTTTGGTTTCCATTCATATTGATAGAGCGAAATAGTTCAAGAGTATTTTCTATCTTCAAAAAAATTTCTCGACACTCAATAGAGGATATCCTCAGAAGTTTAAAAAAGCAGTGTAGCTCAAAGGCTAAAACAAAGTTGCAAGCATAGGGCAATTATCAGTTAGCTCTATATTTGGAGCTAATCGGAAGTCTGGTCGAAACATGTACGAACCCCTTATAAAGATCATCCTAATGTATTCCTTTCGATTTCATGCAAATCGTCGTCTTACACTTTGAAATTTTGATTATTCGAACGGTCTCTGACTTGGCCGATCTACGAATTTAATTTCAACGCTCGCTTCTATCTCTGCTCTGAACGTTATTCTTTTTCAATATCGGTGTTCGGTCATTCTGAACGTCGGCTTGTCACCGTCGTGGAACGTCAGTGAATTCTACTTTGTGCATTGCATTCAAAATCATTTTTCTGTCAACAATGATTCCTTGTCTCAATGCTCGTGTCTTTTAAATGACAATACTCCTTGTCTTTATGAAATATGATTGAACTAAACTGAGAAAAGTCTTAGTGGGCCTGGAATTTTCGATGACACCATTTGCCAAAAACAAGCCAGAAATCCGCCAAACAGATCGACAGCGAGGTCGAACTTATCTATTGGCAAATATGTATTTTTTTAGTTGACTAACGTCGTTCAAAACACATTTCAAATGTTATCGAACGAATCCGGGCTCGGAAACACTTACGAATTTTTGCGCGTCAAAAAAACATCTACTGTACCATTCTGAAGACCATATGTCCGTTTAACTTCCAACGTTTTTTTCTGAAAAGTGTTTGCATATGCTCGAATGATTTGCATCTTTGGAAACGGATATAAGACCCAGGTCCACCAAACATCGAATCAATTGAGTTTGGTCTTTATCCGTCACGACAATCCTTTTCGTCAGCTCAAAACTTTGTTCATCACTACTGGTCGTAATGATTTACGCATTCGTGGCTATTTGTCTGTTCGGAGGGGCTCTGGCTCGAAGATCGACTTTAAATTGTACTAATCTTGACTACATGCAGAACATCAATCGGACCAGGGTAAAATTGCGAAAGAATCATAAGTACCCTGACATTTTATTCTCCGGGATAATTCGTCGGACTTTAAGACCGTGAATTCATAGATTTCCGGGAATTCTCACCACTCTTTGTGGAAATTTCATAAATTATTTTTGGCGTAGTAACATTTTTTCCGTCTCAGTTCATGGGCAAGTGGTACTCAGTGGAAGCTAATCAGCAACCTAACGACACTGACTGTGAATCGATCAATTTGGTCACTGAAAACGGTGGTAACTACATTATTTTTGAGCACCGAAATCGGTGAGAATAACGACGACCTACCAACATTTTGTTGGCTCGGGATATAAATTTTAGTTTCATGTAATCATGAATTTTTCAGATCACGGATTGAAGGAACTGATGACTACGAGCTCGCGCCTGAAATCTCTCAGGATAAGCAGAGGTTAGAGAATGATGAAGAGATGGACAGGTTTATCGAAGATTTCATCTTAGACACCGACCATACTTCGTATGCCGTCATGACCCAATGCGACAGCGGGTAAGTCAGGATCAAAATCTGTCCTGGGTCTTGAAATTACATTCTAACCAACAGGGCGCGTATTTCGATAGGTCAATTGTCTACGAAACTAGCCACGGAACAATCTCACCAGCGTCGTCATCGTTTATTTTTGGATAATTTTTTGTTTTTTGAACGATGTTCGCAGCTATGTTTGTGACGAATGCTGAGAATAGATTCATCGTAAACCTGGACAAGGTGAAACTGTATTTAGTGACTATAACGACGTTTATTTGTGATGATGATGGAAAAAAACGGAACTTCTTTCTAAAGACTTTCTATGTGAATTCAAACTCGTCCAGGTCTAAGATTTCTTTTTTGCAAATTTGGTCGACTGAACCTTCGAAAGGCGACAATTGCGACCTAAAATATACTCACTCAAAAATGATTAAGTATATGCCTCCTAGCAATCGCTCTAAACGCCATCGAATCGTTTGGCTCTTTGCTGTCCGTCGCACAAATACCCCGGTATCATGTTTTTTTACACTTTCCAGGCACGTAGTAATCTTAAACAGGGATCAATACCCAACGACGCAAGTCCTGAAAATGGCTCACAAGATTGTCCGGAATAAGATTGGCAACGTCGAATTATATCCTCGAAATCTTTTAGGCTGCGGACCGACTACCCCGAGCTCGAACTCCACCAAAAGAATTAAGTCCGCTCCATACATTCGGATTCTTTACAATTCAAGGGCCGTCTAAAATAGCACGGGCTTAACGTTGTTGTTTTGTGCCCAAGTCAAATGTGGTATCATCTGGCCAAGCCGGCAGCGAACGCACAAGAAGTTAGGTTACCATAGAGTGGGAACGGAATATGTAGTGGGAATTTGGGAGAGTCGAAGACTAAACAAAAAAATGTACAAAAGTATAAAAGAAACTATGTATCCAACAACATGAATAAAATGTTAAATGAAAAATACATATATTTCTCTTGTGATCACCGTGACATTGTGGACGAAATGAAAATATATCAATTAGAGGCTGCTAACGCAATCAAGTTTGTTCCGCTCCATTTGACACGTAGGAGTCAAGAGTCAAGAAAATAAACTTATATCAACCTTTGACGTGAATAATAATAATAGAAGAATGCAAAGAAATAAATGATTGAACGAGAAACGACGAAAAAGAAAAAAACTGTCGTTGAATTATTTTCCCCGACTCTACGAAGATGCAAAAATTGGTCAAAATCGGGGAAAACTCTTGGCGATGTTCTCTTGCGATCGAAAGTATAGTCCAAATATATCAGACGATGCGTTTATACCTATAATATACCAGGGTGGTCCTGATATGGGGTTCAAACGAAATTGTAACGGCCGGCTCCCCTGGATTGGTGACGCGTCGTCAGGCACGCCCGGTTGATGGCGCACGCATCCAGTTTTAACAAACAGAAATTATACATATGTCTTGTCGGTACGACGGACTAGAGACCTGTCAAAATCGCCGAGGCAGACTGTGACGAGTCAGACTGCCCCGGGGCAGACTGCGCCGAGTCAGACTGCCCCGAGACATACTGTCCCAATCCCGACGAGGGCCTCCAATTAATTAAGAGGTCGGGAATATCCCCTCCCTGCCGACTCAAGCAAGCTCGCCTCCGCGCGGGGCTGTGATAACTGGGTCGGCGAAGCCTGCCAGTGTTATTGCCAGCAAAAACAAATGCAAGCGGGAGACAATCCTACGCATGTACGCTCCTGATCTTCCCCCCGAAATCCGGAAAACCTCATCATCGAAGCGTGACCGAGGTCCAGCGCATGGATAATGGATCTATGAATGATCGAGATTTCAGTGTATATTAGTATGGAGTGACCCATATAACCTTTAACGTCAGCCAGAAGTCGTTTTTCTTGACTCTATGAGTACCACGAACCCATGCGATAGTATTTTGCATTTAATGAAAGACTCAATTCAAAAATGGCCCAAATAATTCAACAACAGTTTCTTTTTTTCTCGTCGTTATTTGTTCAATCATTTATTTCTTTGCATTCTTTCATTATTATTCACGTCAAAGGTTAATAAAGATTTATTTTCTCGACTCTTGACTGCTACCTGTCAAATAAAGCGGAACAAACTTGGTTGCGTTGGCAGCCACTAAATTTTATATTTTTATTTCGTCCACAATTTCACGATGATTACGAGAGAAATATGTGGGGTGTTCCTGGAAATTTCAGCAACTTCGGACAGTTGGGTCAACATTTTTGCCCCTCAATTTTTTTCAGTAATATGTGTCGAAAATAAAGAGACACGTATTTCAGCGTTTTTTATTTCGAGCCCCCACTTTTGAAATACAGTCAAATGAAGTTTTTGAAGTATTGACCACATTCGGTCATTCAAATCGATATATCTCAGCAACGGTTAGTGATAACTTGAAAAACCACGAGTTTTTTTTTGTTTTTGAACGTTCTGTACAATGAAAACATTTACGATTATGTTGCACAAATTCAACAATTATTTATAAACAATTCAACATTAAAGATGAAATAAAACAAAAAATATACCCTTAATTTCTGAAATTAATTTTTTTTTTAATTCCTTGAACGAAAACGAAAATTTAGCCACCTTGAACTTTTTGGGCCGACGCTTCGTTCGGGAGTTATAGATTTTTTTGTCATAAAAAACTCGTAAATTCACGTGTTTTATTGGTAAAAATTTGCATGAAAAAAAGTACCCTTAATTATTGAAATTTATTTTTTTTCCAATTCCTTGGACGAAATCAAAAATGTTGAGATCCTGCCGGACTTGGGCCGATGCTTTGTTCGAAAGTTATAGCTTTTTTTGTCATAAAAAACCGGTAAATATACGTATTTTATTAGTAAAAAATTGCATGAAAAAAAGTACCCTCAATTATTGAAATTTTTTTTTTTTCAAATTCCTTGAACGAAAACGAAAATTTTGAGACTCTGCCGGACTTGGGCCGACGCTTCGTTCGAAGGTTATAGCTTTTTTCTTAACAACCGGGTAAAAATTCACCGGCTTTTTATGATAAAAAAAGCTATAACTTCCGAACGAAGCGTCAGCCCAAAGACCTCAAGGTGGCTAAATTTTAGTTTTTGTTCAAGGAATTAAAAAAAAAAATTTCAAAAATTAAGGGTAAATTTTTTGTTTTATGTCATCTTTAATGTTGAACTGTTTATAAATAATTGTTGAATTTGTGCAACATGATCGTAAATGTTTTCATTGTATAGAACGTTCAAAACCGAAAAAAAAGACTCAAGTGGTTTTTCAAGTTATCACTAACCGTTGCTGAGATATAACGATTTGAATGACCGAGTGTGGTCAATAGTTCAAAAACTTCATTTGACTGTATCTCAAAAGCGGGGGCTCAAAATAAAAAAACGCCGAGATACGTGTCTTTTCATTTTGGACTCATATTAAATTAGGGGGCAAACATTTTGACCCAACTGTCCGAAGTTGCTGAAATTCCCAGGAATACCCCATATGCCTTTCCCATTTAATATTTTATTCATATTGTTGAATACATCGTTTCTCTTTCACTTTTCTACATTCTTTTGTTGAGTCTTCGACTCTCCGAAATTCCTACTACATATTCTGGTCCCACTCTATGGTACCCTAACTTCTTGTGCGTTCGGAGCCAACTTGGCCAGATGATACTGCATTTGACTTGGGCACAGAATAACTACGTAAAACCCGTGCTATTTTACACGGCCCTTGAATTGTTTGGATTCTGAATGTATGCAGGCGACTCAATCCTTGCAGTGGAGTTCGAGCTGGGGGTAGTCGGTCCACAGCCCAAAAGAGTTCTAGGAAATAATTCGACGTTGCCGATCTTCTTCCGGACAATCTCACGAGCCTTTATGAGAACCTGCGTCGTTGGGTATTGATCCCTGGTTAAGATAACTACGTTTCTGGAAAGTTTTAAAAAACATGATAACGGAGTATTTATGCGACGGGCAGTAAAGAGCCAATCGATTCGATGGCGTTGAAAGCTATTGCTAGGAGACATATCTTTCGATCGTCTAAACTGTCTTCAATTCGAAAGATTTATAAATTAAATCGTTTTACTCTCTGACCCCCCCGTTTATCAGTTTCGCTTGGTGGTTTATTAATTTTTCTTTGGAAACTAGTTTTGTTCTAAACATTGTCTGCTCAGACCTATGGTTTACCGTGAGTGGTCGTATCATCGATGATGAATCAATGCGCTGTTGGAATTTTGGACCGTCGGCCTCATTAACAATAAGGACTCGTATCCGGCTCGGCTGGCGATGCTCGTTGCCTTTACAAAATAAGAGCAAACGAGAGTGAAGCGGAGCTCAGTGGGTCCGAAATTTTTCAAAAACACTAAATTCCGGAAAACAGGCCAGGGTTCCGCAATATATATCGACAGCGAGGTCAAACTTATCTATCAGCAAATATGTAATTTTTTCGTCGAGTAACGTTGGGTTAAGAACTACTCACGAATTCTTGCGCTTCATGGGAACATCTATTGCACCATACTGATAAGAGCATATGTCAGTTTAACTTCGAAGGTTTTTCTCTGAAAAGTGTTTGCATATGCCCAAATGTCGGCCAGGTAAATATCGATTTTTTCATTTCATTTGCATTTTGGAAACGAATAAAAGACCCAGGTCTACCAAACATCGAATCATTAGAGTTTGGTCTTCATCCGTCACGACAATACTTTGCGTCAGCTTAAAATTTCATCAATACTGCTCGTAATGATTTACGCATTCGTGGCTATTTGCCTGTTCGGAGGGGCTCTGGCTCAAGAATCGACTTTTAATTGTACCGATCTTGACTACATGCAGAATATCAATCGGACCACGGTAAAATCGCGAAAGAATCATAAGCTACTTGACATTTTATTCTCCAGGATAATTCGTTGGACTTTAGGACCGTGAATTCATAGATTTCCGAGAATTCTGACCACTCTCTCTGGAGAATCTATAAACTATTTTTGGTGTACTAACATTTTTTCCGTCTCAGTTCATGGGCAAGTGGTACTCAGTGGAAGCCAATCAGCCACCTAACGCCACTGACTGTGGATCGATCAATTTGGTTACTGAAAACGGTGTTAACTACATTATTTTTGAGCACCGAAATCGGTGAGAATAACGACCTACCACCATTTTGTTGGCTCAGGATATAAATTTTCGTTTCATGTAATCATGCATTTTTCAGATCACGGATTGAAGGAACTGATGACTACGAGCTCTCGCCTGAAATCTCTCAGGATAAGCATAGGTTAGAGAAAGATGAAGAGATGGACTGGTTAATCGAAGATCTCATCTTAGACACCGACCATACTTCGTATGCCGTCATGGTCCTGTGCGACTTCGGGTAAGTCAGGATCGAAATCCGTCATAGGTCTTAAAATTCCATTCTAACCAACGAAGCATATTTTGATGGGTCAATTGTCTATGAAACTAGTCACCGAACAAGCTCAACAGCGTCGCCGTCGTTAATTTTTGGATAATTTATTGTTTTTCGAACGATGTTCGCAGCTATGCTTGTGTCGAGTGCTGAGAATAGATTCAACGTGAATCTAGACAAGGCGAAACTGTATTCAGTGGCTATAACGCCGTTTTTCTTGTGCTCCATCGGATACATTGGGATCAATTTTGAGATGAAGATCCAAAAAAAAGGAACTCATTTCTAAAGACCTTCTATGTGAATAATTAAAAAAAATTCTATCCCCGGGAGTAACTTGTTACTTTATTCAAACTCGTTCGGGTCTAAAATTTCTTTTTTGCAAATTTGGTCGACTCAAACTTCGAAAATCGACCATTGCGACCGAAAATATACTCATTTAAAAATTATTATATGCCTCCTAGCAATCGCCTTAAACGCCATCGAATCGTTTGGCTCGTTACTGTCCGTCGCATGAATACTCCGGTATCATGTTTTTTTACACTTTCCAGAGACGTAGTTATCTTAACCAGGGATCAATACCCAACGACGCAAGTTCTCACAAAGGCTCACGAGATCGTCCGAAAGAAGATCGGCAACGTCGAATTATTTCCTAGAAATCTTTTGGGCTGTGAACCGACTACCCCCAGCTTGAACTCCACTGAAAGAATTGATTCCCCTGCAGACATTTGGAATCCTAACGATTCAACGGCCGTCTAAATCTGGCCAAGCTGGTTGCGATCATACAAGAAGTTAGGGTACCATATAGTGGGAACGGAATATGTAGTGGGAATTTGGGAGAGTCGAAGACTCAACAAAAGAATGTAGAAAAGTGATGGAGAAACGATGTATTCAACAACATGAATAAAATATTAAATGGGAAATGTATATACTTTTCTCGTAATCATTGTGAAATTGTGGACGAAATGAAAATATATTATCTAGCAGCTGCTAATGCAACCAAGTTTGTTCCGCTCCATTTGACACGTAGGAGTCAAGAAAAGACACAAGAGTCAAGAAAATAAATTTGTATCAACCTTGGACGTGAATAATGATAAAAGAATGCAAAGAAATAAATGATTGAACGAGAAACGACGAAAAAGAAAAAACTGTTGTTGAATTATTCCGACTGACTCTACAGTGATGCAAAGATTGGTTAAAATAAGGAGGGACTCTTGGCGATGTTCTCTTGCGATTAAAAGTATTTCCCAAAGATATCGGACGATGCGTTTATACCTATATATACTGTAACGACTCTTTTGTGACATTGTGATTCATCCTAGAAAGATATATCTGGGTTTGCCCGAAGATGTCGTTCGGTGAAGAGATTGCAACAAGTCAATTCGATTAGATTGGTTCGAGTCGGGCCGATCAGATGGTCCCTAACTCTTCGTTTATTTCGAAAGAACAGATCAGAAATGTCATGGTCATTTTAATTATCAGCGATAATCGACAAACAGGGATATTACTCGGGCGAGTACGACGCGATAACGTCGACAAAGATTGCGGATACGCATGTAAATTACAAATCAGAAATCTTATAGTTATTACAATTATCATCACTACAGTCTGACCTCCCAATCAGAAACCCGGCAATAAGAAACTTTCCCCAATTTCTCACTCGCGCGCGCGCCTGGTGGGGGTATGCGATATATAAGAAAAACTCTTCCCTTTGGGGGCTTTTGGTTTCTTATTTGGAGGTCGGAATGTAATTGACAAAGAATATTCTTCGGGCGATTGCGACGGGGTGACGTCGCCGAATATTGCGGATACGCAATTGACATTACAAATCAGACATTTTATGGTTATCACCATTATTGGCAATAATTGACAAAAGAATCATTTTATCTAAGAAATATTCGGCGCGAATACGGCATGCTAACTTCAAAGACGGTTGCGTACGTATACGTTGCAGTCAATGAGGCTGAAGGTTTTTGTTCTAACGTGACCGATTCTATAGACGAACCCGAATCATCAACCACCGTGCACATGTACAGAGCGAACCCGTGCACAAAACGGCGGACGGACGCCTCGTGGCGATTACACTGAATGTTACATAAGCGCCTGCGACCACGTGGGATCTTCGACGCAATACCTTGTGATGCCCTGTTGCCGGGGTTTTTTCCTCGTCCTCGATAAATAGCGATCCAAACGTCGGCGATTACCCGGGGATCGACTTGATTCTCGTCGGAAGCGGGAGTATCTCGGAAATAGGTTGCAGCGCGACGACGGGCATCCTCGCTTCGCCGGAGTCCGTTCATTCCTTGACGAACGAGCTCATAGCTCGGCTGACGTTTATGATGACTTTCTGGTGCTTCGATCTCTCGATGAATGAGCTGACATTATTCGGTTTACATTTACAGTGGAACCTCGATAACTCGAATATCGAGGGACCAAGGAAATAGTTCGACTTAGGGAGGTTTTCGAGTTAGTGAGGTTTCGAGCTATCGAGCCAAGAATGTTGAGTTAAAGGTTAACAAAAAATTGCTAACGTCATTGGTAAACAGCACAACCGAAACGTAGGTTCTGATTCTTTTATCGATCACGTGATAGAAACAAAACATCGACCAGGAAACACCTGAATCCATACGGAGCGTAAACAGCTTCGAGTTACTAGAGGCTCAAGGACTAGCAACTTCGACTTACCAGAGGCTCGACGCTTCAGATATCACTTCGAGTTAATCGCTGTTTCTTCCCGGGTTGAACGAGGTTTTCTCAAGGGCCAGGAGAAATGCTTCGAGTTTGGGAGGTTTTCGAGTTAGGGAGGTTCGAGTTACCCAGGTTCCTTTCGCCGAGACTTTTCGTTCGATAGTCTTCTCACTTCCGGTGGTTTTTTCTATCGCGTCACGGATATCGTAATTGTCACATAGACTCGTCGTCGCACTTGTCGTTGCGCGTCGTCAACGCTCTCTGTGGTCACTCGCGGGAACCTCCCGGGCGCGATCGCGCCTTTACGGTCGATAATTGTAGATCACTTAATCGTCGCGTCGTAGTTAAGAGCGGTGAATGGCGCTGTCGGCATTCGATCGCTACAACACCAGGGTAGTCCTGATATATTGGATTCAAGCGAAGTTGTAACGGCCCGCTCCTCTGGATTGGTTCGAGTTATTCAAAACGAGCGGCCCAAATTTATAGTCGATATACAGGTTTTCGTAGATTTTCTACAGATATGTATGAAGTGGATTGAGTTTTTCTTCAAACTCAAAATACTATTGCATGGGTTCGCGGTACTCATAGAGTTGAAAAAAATACTTCTGGCTGACGGTAAAGGTTACATAGGCCACTCCGTACTAGTATGGAATGAAACCTCGATCATCCATAAATTCTAACCGTTTTATCGGTATGCTTCATGCCAAACGAACATTTTTTTCGTGTTTTCTCGTTTCTACTCCTGGGTACCATCGAAAAAGTGCAGAAGGCTTTCATAATTGAAAATTAAAAATATAATTTCGAAGTTGCTTTTAAAGCAAAATGACGGACAAGGATTTGTGATACAAAAGCGAAAATGTATTTAGAGTTGAAGAGACCTATATGAATTTCAACATTATTACTTCAGTTTACCGATCGATGCTTTGAATCTCGATTTTTTCCAACTGTTTCAAGCAAGTTGACTTCGAGCAGACCTGTGATAGCTGGAAAAGCGAAGCCTGCTAATGTGTTATTGCCAGCAAAAATGACCGCAAGCGAGAGACAATCCTACGCATGTACGCTCCTGAACTTCCCCCCGAAATCCGAACAACCTCTCCATGGAAATGTGACCGAGGTCCAGTGTATGAATAATCGATCTATGAATGATCGAGGTTTTAGTGTATATTAGTATGTAGTGACCTATATAACCTTTCACGTCAGTCAGAAATTGTTTTTTTCTTAACTCTATGAGGACCACGAACCCATGCATAGTATTTTGCATTTGAAGAAAGACTTAATTCACTTTATACGTAACGGTAGAAAATCGACGAATACATGAATATCTAATATAAATTTTGGGCTACTCGTCTCGAATCACGCGAGCCAATCCAGGGGAGCGGGCCGTTACGATTTCGTTTGAACCCCATGTCAGGACCACCCTAGTATGTGAAGCAAAATTTCCCAATTCACCGAGCTGAAACCCTGGTATCCCCCGATGTGGACGATGATTTTGTCTTGTCAGTGGAGTTCGAGCTGGAAGTAGTCGGACCGCAGCCCAATACATTTCTAGGAAATATTTCGACGTTGCCGATCTTCTTCCGGATAATCTCGCGAGCCTTTGTGAGAACTTGCGTCGTTGGGTATTGATCCCTGGTTATGATTACGACGTTTCTGGAAAGTGTAAAAAAAAACATGATACCGAAGTATTTATACGGCGAACAGTAAAGAGCCAAACGATTCGATGGCATTTAAGGCGATTGCTAGGAGGCATATGTATAATATTTTTTCAATGAGTATATTGGCGGTCGCAATTGTCGATTTTCGAAGTATGAGTCGGCCAAATTTGCGAAAAAGAAATGTTAGACTTGGGCTAGTTTAAATAAAGTCATGAATTACTCGCGACGATAGACTTTTTTCCAATAAATCACGGAGAAGGGCTTTAGAAATGAGTTCTTTTCTTTTGGATCATCATCTCAAAATTGATCCCAATGTATCCGATGGAGCACAAAAAAACACATCGTCATGGTTACTAAATACAGTTCCACCTTGTATAGATTTACAATGAATCTATTATCAACACTCGTCGCAAGCATAGCTGCGAACATCGTTCGAAAAACAATAAATTATCGAAAAATGAACGATGGCGACGCTGCTGAGCTTTTTCGGTTACCAGTTTCGTAGACAATTGACCGTTCGATATACGCGCCTCGTTGGTCAGAATGAAATTTCAAGACCCATAACAGATTTTGATCCTGACTTACCCGCTGTCACACACGGTCATGACACCATACGAAGTATAGTCGGTTTCTATGATGAGTTCGAAAAACCAGGCCACCAGTTCATCGTTGTCTAACGTTTCATTATCCCGAGATATTTCAGGCGAGAGCTCGTAGTTATCAGTTCCTTCAATCCGTAATCTAAAAAATACATGATTGCATGAAACCAAAATTTATATCCCGAGCCAATGAAATGTTGGAAGGTCGTTATACTCACCGATCCCGGTGCTCATAAAAAATGATGTTAACGCCGTTTTCAATGACCAAATTCATCGATCCACAGTCAGTCCTGTTGAGTGGCTGATTAGCTTCCGCTGAGTACCACTTGCCCATGAACTGAAGCAAAAAAAAAAATGTATACCAAAGCTTATTTATGAATTCTCCACAGTGAGTGGTGAGAACGGATTAGAACTGGAAACAAAATGTGAAGGTGCTTATGATTTTTTTGCAATTTTACCCTGGTATAATTGAGATTCTCCATGTAGTCAAAATTAGAACAATTCCAAGCCGATCTTTGAGCCAGAGCCCCTCCGAACAGACAAATAGCCACGAATGCGTGAATCATTACGACCAGTAGTGATGAACAAAGTTTTGAGCTGACAAAAAGAGGTATCTCGAAGTATAAAGATCGAACTGTATTGATTCGACTTTTGGCGGACCTGGGTCTTTTATACGTTTCCAACGAGAGTAATTAAATGGAAAAATGAATATTTACCGATAGCTAACCCAATACGCGACTGTTGATTTTCGTTACACAATCCTGGCCGATATTTGCGCATGTGCAAACACTTTTTAGAGAAAAACGTTGGAAGTTAAATGAACATATGGTCTTATCAGTATATGATACAATAGATTTTTTTTTGACGCGCAAAAATTCGTAAGTGTTTCCGAGCCCGGATTCGTTCGATAACATTTGAAATGTTCTTTGAAACGACGTTAGTCAACTGAAAAAATACATATTTGCCAATAGATAAGTTCGACCTCGATGTGGATCTGAATGGCGGACCTCTGGTTTGTTTTTAGCAGTGGGTGTCATGGAAAATTCCAGGCCCACTGAGCACTTTGTCAGTTTAGTTCGATCATATTTCATAAAGACAAGAAACTTTGAATGCATTGTACAAGTAGAATTCACTGAAGGTCCACGACAGCGACCCGCCGATGGTCAGAATGGCCAAACACGGATATTAAAAGTCGATAACGTTCAGAGCAGAGGTATATGTAAGCGTTGAAGTTCAATTGGTGGATCGGTCAAGTCAGAGACACCTCGAATAATCAAAATTTCGAAGCTCAAAATGACGGTTTCCGTAAAAAATGAGGGGTTTCGAACAAGTTTTGATCAGACCACCCCTCTGATTAGCTCCAAATAAGGGGTGACCCGACGAAGTAAGCTCCCCACATTAGAAATTTGCGTATACTTGGAAGAGTTTGCTTTAGCCTCTGAGCTAAACAGTTTTTCTGAATTTCTAAGGATATCCTCTATTGAGTGTCCTGCTAAAAATAGAAAACTCTCTTGAATCATTTCGTTCTATCAATGCGAATGGAAAACAAACTTTCAGGTTAACTTGGCAATTCGTGTGGGTCATTTCATCTTGATATAACCATTTTTTGTCGCTTTAGCTATAATTTCAGGATGATTTTCTTTAGAAAAAACTTCGTGTCGGGAATATATATCTGAAAATTATAAGTAATTATTCGAACTTGCTCTGGCCGTTATAATTCTATCTTCACTGCACGATTATCTTTTCGTGCAGAACTTTGGCGATTGATAAACTAATTTTTTTTAACTACAGGGCTCTCATGCTCCTGAGCGCGCTTAGAACCGAGCGAATATGAAAAATTGTTATGAAGGTTCAATGGTGAAAAAATTGCATCGTTGATTTCACATTTTTATTCTATTTTTAATGATAAGAACTTTTTTTAACATTATTTATGACTGGCATTAATACCTTAATCGGACTGTCTCCGAATTGACTGATCTATGAATGAAATTTTACCCTCTTCCGTTCCTTCCTCCTCCTTCCTCTACTGCCACCTATCTACCTGGTTTCTTTCCTACCTGTCCTATGAACCGTGTTCTTTTTCACTGTCGGTGTTTGGCCAATCTGGTAATTGGCATGCCCCCGTCGTGGACCTCCGGTCGATTCTACTTCCGTAACAATGCATCAAAAATCATTTTTTCTCCAAAACTAATCTCGTTCTAGACGTCACCTGCTCAAATCCATGGGCTACCGTGCGTGGTTGTAACACCGATTGCGGCGCAGATTATTCGAAACGTTGGACCTATTGACGTTTCGGTCTCGTATTCGGTTCCGCCTACGAAGCTCGTTGTCTCCGCAACATAATATCAAATTGGACTGACGCGGTGCTCAGTAGCCCCGGTATTTTCTATAAATACCAATTGCCGAAAGTCAAGCCGAAATTTTGCCATACAGATCAACAGCGACGTCGAACTCATCTATCGGTAAATATGTTTTTTTCCAATTGACTACGGTTATTCGAAACACATTTCAAATGGTATTGAATATCTAGGTCGGGAAACATCGTCGAATTTTTGCTGGTCACGAAAACATCTATTATACCACTCTGATAAGACCATATACCAGCTCTATACTTCGAAGGTTTTTCGATAAAAAGTGTTTGCTTATGCTCAACTATCGAGCAGAATTTTGCGGCGTAAATCGACAGCCAGGTATTCAGTTAGCTTTCAGTAAATATTGATTTTCCTAGTCGATTTGTACCATTAGAAATGAATAAAAATCCCAGGCCCGCCGAACATTGAATCATTTGAGTTTGACAACTGATTCCGTGAAGACAACGAGTTTTTTCAGTCAAAAAGCTTCGTACATCGGTACTCGTCGTAATGATTTACGTATTCATGTTTATCTGCCTGTTTGGCCCGGCTCTGGCTCGTATACCACACCCGATTTGTCCCTATGTGACCCGCATGGCAAACTTCAATATGACATCGGTCAGTTTAAGAAAAATAATTCGTATCCTCACATTCTATTAAGTAAAATATTCCGCTGAATTTTAAACTTTTGAAAACGTAGGTTTTGCCAAATTATTACTCCACTTCGCAGATTAGTTATTTTGAAATTACCGAGGGAATTTCTTTTTAGTTTATGGGAAGGTGGTACGTAGTGGCAGACAATCGTCGTGCTCCAGATCGCGGATGCGAATTCATGGACGTGCATCTTGAAGAAGGCGATTATTACTGCCGGAACGGATGGCAGGAGCTAACTATCAAGACTTCTATTCGTGATGGACTCATCTATGTCTGGGTTCCATTCATTCAAAATCAGCCTGTGAATATATCCTGGTATAAAAAACGAGTTTTAACAACCGACTACACTTCGTTCGCCGTCATTTACTACATACCGGAAGACTACTGCGGTCTTCGGGAAGATTTGTAAGTCACAATCAACTTATGTCTGTGAGTTTGAAATTGAATTCTTACATTCTGACTCATGCTTCGATGTGTTACTTGTGTGGTGAACCACACATAGAAATAGGAAAGTTTCATTTATTACTCGTTTTTTCAAAGTGTTATGGGATAAGTTTTTTCGGAATGCTGAAGAAAGTTTCATCGTATATCTGGATGAGGCGAAATATTATCTATCTAACTATATTCGGTGTTCGCTAACGACGTTTTTTCTGCTGTATTCGATACGTAGAAGTTGAGAGTAAAACAACGATACGAAAAAAAGTTATATCTATAATCCATTCACGTGAATAGTTAAAAAATATATTCACGACACGCTGTGCGTAAAATGGAATTTTTACGCTCACTTCGTTCGCGTCAAACCGCATTTACGCATCTTGTAACATAAAAATTTGTACGATACTCGTGTGAAAAACATTTTCTTGACTCGTGTGAAACTCACACTCGTCAGAAAAAATGTTTTCGAACTTGTATCATAATGTACTATTATCGTGGAAATAATCGATAATATTTTTTTTCCATCTCTTCCAAGTGTCTCCTTGTTATCTTTTTTCTTTCATGTCTTATATCGATTCACGCTTATGCGATGAACAGTCGTGGCGATCGCCTTGAACGCGATTAAATCGATGGGCTTATTACTTTTTGATGGTCCGTCACATGATTATTTAGTCATATCATTTTGTTCCCAGCTGCAGACCAGACGTAATGATTCTGACCAGGGATCAACACCCCACACAATCCGTTTTCTCAAAAGCTCGCAATTTTATCAGAAGGAGGACCGAGCATAGAACCAACAGCGAGGTAGAAAATAAGAGTCAATCGTCCTGCAAGCCGGATTTAGACGACATGACTACCGTAATGCCCGCGAACCCGAGCACCGTCGCGCCTGCGGGGATGGGGACAGTCTACCTCGGGGCAGTCTTACTCCGCTCAGTCTTACTTGGGACAGTCTTACTCGGCGCAGTCTTACTTGGGGCAGTCTAACTCAGCGCAGTCTACCTCGGCGATTTTGACAGGTCTACAGTCCGCCTTACCGATAAGAGATATGTATCATTCCTGTTTGTTAAAACTAGATGCGCGCGCCATCAACCGAGCATGCCTGACGACGCGGCTGCTTAGGGGATCTCAACTTGGTCCCTTCGTTCGTAATTGCTATAATAAATGAACAGTACAAAGTTGGCGCAATTTTAAAACCATCTCGTTGCACGGACGGAATTAAAGAAATTTGATACCTATTTAATAATGATAATAATTATTATAATTGTACATAATACTTATACATTCACGATATAATAAATAAGACAGTTTAAATATTAATAAATAAGCGACATTATAATCCCAACCGAAATGGTGGTAATTATATGAAAAGATGTAATTTTGGAGCCATCTGTTCGCGACGACGGGCGCAGGGCGCCGGGCGACTCGCAGAATAATATGTTAGAATTCTAATTAGCCGATCCTGGACCGATACTCGGCCGAGTGTCGGACAAACATGACTTATATCGTGAATGTATAAGTATTATGTACAATTATAATGATAATTATTATTATTAAATAGGTATCAAATTTCTATAATTCCGTCCGTGCAACGAGATGGTTTTAAAATTGCGCCAACTTTGTACTGTTCATTTATTACAGCAATTACGAACGAAGGGGCCAAGTTGAGATCCCCTAAGCAGCCTCGTCGTCAGGCATGCTCGGTTGATGGCGCGCGCATCTAGTTTTAACAAACAGGAATGATACATATCTCTTGTCGGTAAGGCGCACTGTAGACCTGTCAAAATCGCCGAGGTAGACTGCGCTGAGTTAGACTGCCCCAAGTAAGACTGCGCCGAGTAAGACTGTCCCAAGTAAGACTGCGCGGAGTAAGACTGCCCCGAGGTAGACTGTCCCCATCCCCGCCTGCGGACGAGCCTACCGTCGAGCCTGCCGACCAGTAGAGTCAATGGTAAACGAGGCTGCGTTATTTGGCTGATCCGTCGATCGCTCTGTTCGGCGCTGAAGTTCTCGGACCCGAATTCATTGCCGACCTCATCGTGAAACGACCAAAAACCTGACCTCGCTTGGTTGTGATTGTCACTTACCTATCTATACAGCGTAAACGATATGTGGAAACCATTGAATACACCCACATATCTGCACACACCCGCATGTGTGAGTGCTTGTGTGTGATTTATATCATAGATTATGAATAAAATAATACGAATAATAAATGACTGGAGCGAAAAATATTCTGAAAATTGTTATTTATTATCGTGGACTGGTGTTAAAGTACATCAGTTGTTGTTAATTAAACATAAATTATAATCATCTTGAAACGTGCAATTTTTTTCCCTCGAAATTCGGGTGGTAAACGAAGATCCCTCTGTGAAGAACCAAAAAGGTTCAGAAAAAGTGAAGATGCTCCTTTATTGAAGCACTTCGTGCACAGGTTACGGTTCAGAGGAAGCAAAATGCAAGTTTAAACTTACAAAAAACACGTTAAATTCACCAAACAAAATGAAAAAAATCTACCAAGCCACCCTATTAGTCGTCGAAGAAAGTCGTTAGCCGCTCATTACCACAAATGTGCGTAAGCCAGCTTTTAAATGTTTTCAGATATGACACCTGAGGACGCTAAGCCAGATGTCTGTACATCGGCGAATCTGGATATTGACGTCAGTGACAATACCAATCTAATACTATTATAGAAATGAGAAAATGTCGTTTTCTTCAATTCTTCGATCGTTAATGAGTTTGGCCCTCAGATCCTGACAAATAAGGAGTTGCGAGGGCTAACGGAGTGTCACCCCACTGGGAGCAACAATCGGCAAGTGAGAGGCCGGATGTCCTGAGGCCTCGGTGTCTCCACTAAAGGAAGTTATTCATGTGCCTATATCAGGAAATCGGAAGAAATATAGGGCTGAAATTGGAAAAATATACTGCCACGGATTTTACCTCGTGCCCACGGCAAATGCGATACGGCGTGGTCAAGCAGGCTGCGAACGCACTAGAATTGAGGATACCATAGAGTGGGAATTGAAAAGTGAAAATGAGGAACAGTCGAAAAGGCTCGAAAGGATGTACAAAAGAAAGAAGAAAAATGCATTAGGAAATATAAATAAAATATTCAATAAGCAATACAGATTTAATCCGAATGGCAATCATATGCAGTGCTTAATAAAACAATGATCTAGAAAATGGACAACCGGACTTGGCGACTCAATGCAGAGTTGCTGAATACGGGTACGTCATTGAGATACTCACGATGCTACACACGATGTTTATATACTCGTATACGCGATGTTTGATAAACTTATGTGGTGAGGTACTCGCGACACTTATTCAACATCGAAATAGTCAATTTTTCACTCGTTTATTATTAAGTTCTAATGGGGATAAGTTGGTGATGAATGCTAATAAGAGATTCAGCCTAAGCCCTCACGCAATAATAAAATTCTGTCAACGAACGTAGGGGCCAAGAGTACGATGACGATACGACAAAAAATCATATTCATGACCTTTCAACGTGAACAATAAAAAAAAAGTTAATCGTCACTCAATCATTAACATAATTAATTTTCAATCGACTAGTCAGATGCCTCAAAATTCATCGCGTTTTGTCATCATCCTCCTCTCTAGCAAATTTTACGTCAACTTTTTCCAACAATCACTTTCGTTGTTATCACAACTCGTTACATCGTCGTCTCGATTCTCCATACTGCAAACCGCAAACTCCAGTTGTGAATTTTCGATCCGAGCTTTCAGCTGAGACCCGGGAAGAAGTTTGAGAAAGCCCAAGCCGGAGGAAGATGGTGGTTATAGCCCGAGCGGGATCAGCAACACTGCCACCACCACCATCACCATCGCCATCATCCCCAGCATCGTCGTCGGTACTGTTCGCAGTCTGATGCTGGTTTATCGGTGGGGAAGAAGACACGTGAGGGGTCCACCTGGCCCTCTCGCGTCTTGTAACACGGTTCCATAGTTGACGCGCTGTTTCCCCGAGACACTTGGCGACGACCCATCCCTCATCTCGTTCCTCGCCATCGCAGTCCTCGTTCAACGTCCGACGTCCTACCAACGCGCTACCGTAGCTTTCGGTCTGTCGGTCAGCGCCGTTGCCTTTCCAACTCCCTCCAACCCCTGCTCCCAACCCCTTTCCCGGGCTGACCAGTCACTGAACTCTCGTGGAACTTCTGTTATTATAAGTTAACCCCGTCGTGCCTTCACCACGAGAACGTCTTCTCTTCAACCTTCTCCTCCTCATCCTCGTCCCATCATGAACGACCCCCAAGGACCTACGTAGCCCATCGCCGGCTGCTTGTGTGCTGCTCGCTCTTTCGGGATTATGGACATCAGCCAGCTACCACCGACCTCCGACCCCACTCCATTCCTTCTGCGCCCAGGAACCACGGTCGCACCGCTGCTGCTGCCGCCGCTGCTGCTCCTACGTTGCCGGAACAACTTCTCGTCTGTTTGTCCAAGCAAGTGTCTCAAGACCGGAAGAATAACACGTCCGTCAAGCTCTTCGGACGATTTCGATCTTCGGACGTTTGGGAGACATGACATGCCGTCGTTGTTACAGTTGGCGAGTTGGATGTAATGCCGGTCCATCTTCGCGTCTTCGCGGAGGTTGTGGCGGTCATGGAATTTGGGTGAATCCGCGTTTTACATACCGATCCAGATTTTATATTATTTTCACAGCCGACTTTTCGAGGTGACTGAATTGATTGCAGTATGATGGCAGGTTATTATCATTATACTGCTGGAGTACCAAGGAAGTCGAGGTGATCTTCGATCGCAGTAACGATTGCGTATTGCGCCTGCGCTGCAAAATGAAGTGCAGGATTGAACCGGCTGCCATATTGGATTGGACCTTGACTCGTAATTTCAATGTGCAATTTATCTGCTTCGGGATAAGAATTTCAAGATGACATGAATATTTATAGAAATCTTTGACGTGTGAATGACACGTTCGTCTGCGGGTGATTCGCGACGTAAAATTAGAACGTAGATTGTTTATGATCCAACTTGACAGCATCCCGTCCAGATTGTTGACGTCAAACGTTTGATGAGCTATAATTAATATATAACTTTATTCTTGCACGAAAATAAAAACAGACGTTTTATTTGAAAAAGATTTAGCTCTAATCTAAAAAAGTACACCCAAACCTGGTGAGATTAACGTAAGTTTAACTGGTTTTCCTGAAACGTATACGATAAGGTATTACAATTCTTTATTGCCTCAACTAACAATTGATTCAATTAATTAATATTTCGACGGTTTCAATATTAAGTGGTTGCGATTTGAGAACACTTGCAAGAATGAAGAATCCTACACATAAATAATTTAGTTTCTACGTTGCTTTGGGAAATAATGGTGCCATAGAATATCCTTAATTTCGTATACCTACAAGACCGTCAAATGCTTTTGATATTCGGTTTAATCAGCTCGGGGTTAAAAACCGCTGGCAGAGTACACTCGAGTTAAACTTGAAGAGCGATGCCGGCCGCCGGACGGACCGAACGTGAATGCAAAGAGGAGGAACAGTGGTCGGGGAAACAAGAGGAGACCGCGGGTTTACGAGAGCAGAAAGCTGCATCGTGGATATAAAGCAAGCGCGTCGCATATAACTTACAATCAGGCCGCGTGCTGCTTGCGTGGCCGTTCACGAGCGTTTCTTCCCCTCCTATGTATTCCGGTCCCTGGCTTCACGTCGTATTCCCGTCTCGAACCGACATCGAGATGGGCTGCCTTCAGAGGTTTACCTTCGAATCGCGCATCGCGGTTTCGGCGCACCTCAAAACTTCTGCCAATCATTCATTGTCGGTAGGAAATCAGATTTGGAAAGAATAAAGGAATGTTGAACAATAAAAATTGATGAGTATTGAAATATTGAATCGAATATACATATTCATATTGAATTTAAAAACAATTATTATCATATTTATTATTATTATTGTTATTATTATTATTATTATTATTATTATTATTATTATTATTATTATTATTATTATTATTATTATTATTATTATTATTATTATTATTATTATTATTATTATTATTATTATTATTATTATTATTATTATTATTATTATTATTATTATTATTATTATTATTATTATTATTATTATTATTATTATTATTATTATTATTATTATTATTATTATTATTATTATTATTATTATTATTATTATTATTATTATTATTATTATTATTATTATTATTATTATTATTATTATTATTATTATTATTATTATTATTATTATTATTAATGAATATAATCATTTTCATCTCACGGCAATTTATTTAAAATTGATAATTAAAGAGAAATAAATCAATAAATAATAATTCCTATTAATAGTATAATTAAAATAATAATAAAATATAAATAATATAATTAATATATTATTTTCTATTATTGGTCAGTCCATTTTTTTAAATTACTTAGTCTTATTATTATTCTTTTATGTTATGTTTATTTCATCGGGTATGCCGTTTTCGTGTAATACCTATCTGCGAGAAGGGAAACGGTCGTACATCAGTTGGTGACGAATACTCGAGTCGTTTTCACCCGAGATCTCGCAGTGTTTTCGCTCGCGCATTGCCAGGTTTTCATGAAAAGAATTCATTGATATGATATTTTTTCAAAATTTCTAATGGCCAAGGGAAAACAGGAGATTTAAAAAGTTGGAAAAAAAATCAAACAGTACTTGAAAATTTATTAATTTTCTTTAGGAAGAAAAATCACGAAACATGTATGAATTTTAGATAATACGAACACCGATCATTTTTGTCTAGTGTTTTCGTAATTTCAGAAAGAAAATAGTTTAAAAATCATGACTCTTCAGCACTTGGTTCCCATAACCATACATGCTGGGCGAGAATTAATTAAGTTATACTCGAAAGAGAGAAAAATATATTTCACACGTGAAAATATTGAAACTGAATGGATAACTCAATTAAAGCACCTCGGCGTGAAAGCACTCTCCAACTCTCCGTCTTTCTCCTGGTTAATCAATTCACACTGTATTGTTCATGAATACGCATGAAAATCTACCTCGTAAACCTAAACCATCGACGTAGCGGTTTCATTAACTTATCTCGGTTACGTGTTGAAAAAGCATGCAATGCATGCGTGACTCGAAGGTGTAAAGGCCATCTTTGCTCGATTCGCCAATCACACATCTCACGCTAACCGACGTACCCGGATCGACAAAATCCCCTGATTTCTCCGAGGGGCCCATTATTTTTTTATCAATTGACATTCCGGCACGAAATGCAGATTGCATACCGATGTCTGTGACGTGTGTGCATATACTGACAAACTCGATAAACGTTCTTAGCGGATTCGAT